>JAECWS010000111.1:0-300700 GCA_018150905.1 Drosophila ambigua
TGTAAGTATAGATGTTGAACTTATTATATATTTCTTAGCTCCAAGTATAATTTGTGGTACAGTTATGTTCTTAACTTGTGTGTGTGTTTTCGTACGATGCGTGGCTGAATTACGACTGACTGTCTCTGACTCTCGACTTCGACTGCTCTCACTTCTTTGCTCTCGGCTCTCTCAGAGCCAAAGGCTGGCTATACAGACGACGCGACGAAACTACGGCCGCTTCGTGGCTCTCTCGGTCCTCCATAACCTACAATCGGCTGTCCTGATGGACCATTCGCCTCGGATGGGTCTAGCCAAGGTTTCATATACTCTGAAACTGTTGAAGTCTCAGAGGGTCCCTCAGTATCTCCAATCTTCTCGACTTCGTACCTTCCATGATTCTTTACCTTGGTAACTTTATACGGCCCTAGATACTTTCCTTTAAGTTTTAGCCCAGTACCATATTGGTACTACCAAGTCATTCTCCTTCTACTGTCTATCTATCTTCCTGTTTGAGTCAAAGCTTTTCTTATTCTCCTGCTGTATCCGTGCTATGTTCTCTAATACTTCCTCTCTAATCTTTTCACGCTCTTTATCAAAATCTTCTATAAGCGATTGTTCTAATATTTCTTTTATGTTCGGATCAAAAGGTAAGCGCATGTCAAATCCAGTTAATATCTTAAATGGCGTTGTCTTGGTACTTCGTGGTTCAACACTGTTGATCATCTGCTGTACCTTTCCTAGGTGCATGTACCAACTCCCAGAACTACCCTGACACAATTTCGACAACATATGAATCACTATCTTGTGCATCCTTCCAACTTGCCCATTTCCTCTTGGATCTCCGGTAGCGATCATTAAATGCTGAATTTTCTGAACCTCACAGTACTCACGGAATAAATTGGGCGTAAATGCTGCACCTCTATCCGTCACTATTCTGTTTGGATTACCAAAGTTAGTTGCCTGAACTTCTAAACACTTAACGACATCTTCAACGCCTGTACTACAAGTACCATACAACCAAACAAACTTGGAAAAACCATCAACGACTACCAGTATATAATTGTACTGCTTTTTTGTCAGTTCCATCGGTCCAACGTGATAAGTTAATAGTGGCCTGTCGCCCTTGTCTATCGGTTGCAAATAACCTTCACGTTTCCCTGACTTTTCATTAACGATGATACATTGAACACAGCTATTTACTACCTGCGATACTTTATCCTTCAATTTTGGAATATAATACAACTTTTCGATTATATCCTGTGTCTTTTTGGCTGAAAAATGCCCTTGGTTATGAGCTATCGATATAATCTCTTTTTCCATTAGAGCTGGCATTACAATAAGCTCCCTATCTGGATCCTTAAACAAAATCTGGTTCTGAATATAATAATCCTCATATTCTTTGTCCTCAACAATACCTTTAACAGCCTTCACCCAATCGTCGGTTAACTGAGCTTCTTTGAGACGATGACTAATGCTTTCTTCCAACATAAAACAAGCTACACGACTTAACGCGTCAACGTGCCTCTTCTTCGTGCCTGAGCGATGTTCAATAACATAATTGAAATCTTGCAAGTACATGGCTCAACGTGCTACTCTCAAAGGAACATCTTTCTTTTTTATTGTCATTGTAAACGCATTACAGTATGTGACAATTTTGAACTTTATACCTAAAACATATACACGCCATTTTACTAACGCTTCGATAATTGCCAGAGCCTCGAGATCATACGAAGGATATTTTTCTTCACACGGCATAGTCCTACGACTCATATACTGAACAGGATGGAATTGGCCGTCTTCCAAACTCTTTTGCAATAACACTGCTCCGTATCCCCATTTTGAAGCATCAGTGTGGATTTGTCTCCAATTTCGGGTTGTACATTTCTAAAACAGGCATACTTTTCAATGCTACCTTTAGTTGTTCAAACGCAACTTGATGGATCTCCTTAAACTCAAATTTAACATCCTTCCTCAACAGATCAGTCAACGGCTTTGAAATAGCAGCATAACTCTCAATAAACTTTCGGAAATAAGAAGTCAATCCTATGAAACGCTGTACTGCCTTCTTATCACCTGGCACTGGGAACTTTTCGACAGCCCATGTTTTCTCATCGCTTGGTCTTATCGTATTATTTTCTACTATATACCCTAGAAAATTAACCTTTTGTTGTAACAGCTGACACTTGCTCCAATTTATACGCAGCCCATTCAATTCTGTTACCTTTAAAACTTTTCTCAGCTTTAACAAACCCTCTTCTATGTCTTGACTCGAAATATTTACGTCATTAATATAGACTGCTGCTTATTCTTCGCCAAATCTCTCAAAACTGCCATTATAAATCTGGTAAATACCGCTGGGGAGTTCGAAATTCCAAATGGTACATATAAAAATTCGAACTGGCCCTTTTGCGTCACAAAAGACATATATTTTTGCGAATCCACTTCTACTGGTACATGGAAAAAACCATTCGTTAAATCCAATGTGGTGAAATACTTTGCACCCTGCAGTTTCTCTAACACTGTATCCATATGTGACATTGGAAAGTTATCGCGAATTATTTTCTCGTTAAGCTTTCCATAGTCACAGCATAACCTTTTGCTACCATTCTTTTTCCCTACTGGTGATGCGTACTCCGATGTACTTGGCTTTATAATCTTCTGAGCCAACCATTCTTCCACTTGCTTATCTACGATTTCTTGCTCACACATCGCTAAGCGTCTTGGATGCTGAAAAACTGGAATCTCATCCGATAATATGATTTTCATTTTGACAGGTGCATCAACATTCCGTTGAGGCTGGTACTTTTTGACCATACTCATAACTGATCTGGCATCTGCCTCACTGAGATGCGAAACGTCCACTGAGAACTCCTTCTCAACTTCATCAATACTTGACATGCAAATACCGCCAAACTCCTCAAACAATTCCTCACATGACGACGATTTTACATTCTTTGGTTTCTGATCTTTTTCATCAATAAAAACTCTACGAACAAACTTTGTTCCTGCCTTAGAAACTTGCATATTAACATGATCGAGAATAGTCCTTCCTAAAATGGCTTCAAAACCAATATCCTCGTCAGGTATGACATGAAATTCTACCTCCATTTCAATCTCATCCACTTTCACTGGTATCGAAAAGCTACCGAAAGTTAAAACTTGACTATCTCCAATACCTGTTATATTTCTCGCGACCCATCAGTTTAACATTTCCGAATTTCAAGAATACACCTCTACGAATTAAACACAAATCTGCTCCCGTGTCAATTAAACCTTGGAATACAAATGTAGCATACTTTACATTCTTTAATTCCAAACCTGATGGAGTAAAAATACCTGTCGGCTTATCAACGACTTCCTTATCTCGAATAATGTTCGTATTCATCCTCCTTTCCTGTCCGGTTTCGACCTTAAATTCACAATTAGCAGCACGGTGCCCTGGTTTACCACACTTAAAACAACAAAAATCATTTTTGGGACAATCTTTCCTTAAATGAGATTTATCCCCACTCTTAAAGCATTTCCTGAAATTCTCTGCTGCCGAATCCTTCGTCGAACTCTCAATTTTGATACCCTGCAACCAATTCTTACTCACTGTCTTGGATCCGCCTCTTGATTTCTGATATACTTCAATCTGAAATTTAAGCTCCTTAATGTTTCTAGCTTGGTACAGCATTGCCTTATTTGTCCTTGCGTCTGGGATACCATCCACAAAATATTCGATCAAGCTAGAATCATCTAGTTTAATTGGCTTGGCTATCTCCATTAACGCGTACAAAAACTCATGCAACGACTCTCCCTTTTTCTGCTGACGCTTCTGCAACATCCTATGTACTTCCACCGACGATAGTTTTACAATAAACTCTTCCAACAGAGCTGCCTTCAACGAACTCCAATGACGAATATCATGCAAACTACGAGAAAACGATTTTGCGGCACCAGCCAACAACTGCTTGGCATATATGAATATTTGTAATTGACTCCACTGAACAGTAGATGCGCATTCCTCCAATTCCTCTATCCATTGATTGATGTCGGGGTTATTAGAACCAAAAAATTGTGACACGCTACCTTCCACGTCTTTCAGCGTAAACCATGATCTATTCTCTAACTGTCGTGCACCTCGTTGGACTGCCACGGTTGCTGTAACTGCAGACTCATCATCTGAATCTTCATTTTCCTCAACTTGGAAACCGAAATGAACTAACAGTCTATCTTGCAAATCGCGTTTCCGTCCCGTCGTCTGTAACTCAAGCTCTCTCAACTTTACTCGCAACTCTGCGACTCTTAGTGCCATAATCTCTTCAACTTGCATCGTGACGATTTAAATAGAATTTGATTAATATTAGCTTATATATATTTAAATTAAACAATATAAATCAAACGATATAAATCAAATAATTACGGTCTTAACGTTGGCCTGTTAACAATCTTCTATGTTAACACAGCTTCTGATTTCGCCTTTACAGCCTCTGTTAACGATCGCTTCTCTGTTAACACTCACCTCCCCTTACTATGGCTTTGCCCTTCTTTTGCTCGTAGAACTTTCCAGACTCCAAATACGACGCACACACACTACCACATCCAAATCTCGCTTGACTGTCGATGTTGCTTTGGTCGTCCTCTCTTTGTTGCCTTGCTTCTGCTCACGAATACAAGCGCGCTCGGATGGTCGTCTCTTTGCCGCTTGCCTTTCGTAGCTCACACCTCTCCTAGACGCAATGCACAACAACAACCAATGTTCTTTGATTTTTGCTGTGTCCTCTGCCGTTTCTCACCGCTTTGTCGCTTCTGCTCTCGTTGGAACAAACGCGCTCAGATTGTCGTCTCTGTGCCGCTTGTCTCCTTGTAGCTTTAGCGTCCTCTGCCGTTTCTCGTCGCTTTGTCGCTTCTGCTCTCGATGGAACGAACGCGCCAGATTGTCATCTCTGTGCCGCTTGTCTCCCTGTAGCTCTAGCGTCCTCTGCTGTCTCTCGTTGTTTTTTCGCTTCTCGTGGTCTTGAACGTCTGCATACACTCTTGCGTTTTTCTTTCCGACAACTGTGGAGCTGTCTCTCTCGCACTTGTACGCCAGACTCCGCTTCAATTTCGCACAGCGACCGATTTCCAGTGCACGCAGTCTCGTGTTCGCCAAATTGCTCCAAAACACACACAAACCACAGATTTAGATGTAGTTTATTTACTACCTGCGATACTTTATCCTTCAATTTTGGAATATAATACAACTTTTCGATTATATCCTGTGTCTTTTTGGCTGAAAAATGCCCTTGGTTATGAGCTATCGATATAATCTCTTTTTACATTAGAGCTGGCACTACAATAAGCTCCCTATCTGGATCCTTAAACAAAATCTGGTTCTGAATATAATAATCCCATATTCTTTGTCCTCAACAATACCTTTAACAGCCTTCACCCAATCGTCGGTTAACTGAGCTTCTTTGAGACGATGACTAATGCTTTCTTCCAACATAAAACAAGCTACACGACTTAACGCGTCAACGTGCCTCTTCTTCGTGCCTGAGCGATGTTCAATAACATAATTGAAATCTTGCAAGTACATGGCTCAACGTGCAACTCTCAAAGGAACATCTTTCTTTTTTATTGTCATTGTAAACGCATTACAGTATGTGACAATTTTGAACTTTATACCTAAAACATATACACGCCATTTTACTAACGCTTCGATAATTGCCAGAGCCTCGAGATCATACGAAGGATATTTTTCTTCACACGGCATAGTCCTACGACTCATATACTGAACAGGATGGAATTGGCCGTCTTCCAAACTCTTTTGCAATAACACTGCTCCGTATCCCCATTTTGAAGCATCAGTGTGGATTTGTCTCCAATTTCGGGTTGTACATTTCTAAAACAGGCATACTTTTCAATGCTACCTTTAGTTGTTCAAACGCAACTTGATGGATCTCCTTAAACTCAAATTTAACATCCTTCCTCAACAGATCAGTCAACGGCTTTGAAATAGCAGCATAACTCTCAATAAACTTTCGGAAATAAGAAGTCAATCCTATGAAACGCTGTACTGCCTTCTTATCACCTGGCACTGGGAACTTTTCGACAGCCCATGTTTTCTCATCGCTTGGTCTTATCGTATTATTTTCTACTATATACCCTAGAAAATTAACCTTTTGTTGTAACAGCTGACACTTGCTCCAATTTATACGCAGCCCATTCAATTCTGCTACCTTTAAAACTTTTCTCAGCTTTAACAAACCCTCTTCTATGTCTTGACTCGAAATATTTACGTCATTAATATAGACTGCTGCTTATTCTTCGCCAAATCTCTCAAAACTGCCATTATAAATCTGGTAAATACCGCTGGGGAGTTCGAAATTCCAAATGGTACATATAAAAATTCGAACTGGCCCTTTTGCGTCACAAAAGACATATATTTTTGCGAATCCACTTCTACTGGTACATGGAAAAAACCATTCGTTAAATCCAATGTGGTGAAATACTTTGCACCCTGCAGTTTCTCTAACACTGTATCCATATGTGACATTGGAAAGTTATCGCGAATTATTTTCTCGTTAAGCTTTCCATAGTCACAGCATAACCTTTTGCTACCATTCTTTTTCCCTACTGGTGATGCGTACTCCGATGTACTTGGCTTTATAATCTTCTGAGCCAACCATTCTTCCACTTGCTTATCTACGATTTCTTGCTCACACATCGCTAAGCGTCTTGGATGCTGAAAAACTGGAATCTCATCCGATAATATGATTTTCATTTTGACAGGTGCATCAACATTCCGTTGAGGCTGGTACTCTTTGACCATACTCATAACTGATCTGGCATCTGCCTCACTGAGATGCGAAACGTCCACTGAGAACTCCTTCTCAACTTCATCAATACTTGACATGCAAATACCGCCAAACTCCTCAAACAATTCCTCACATGACGACGATTTTACATTCTTTGGTTTCTGATCTTTTTCATCAATAAAAACTCTACGAACAAACTTTGGTCCTGCCTTAGAAACTTGCATATTAACATGATCGAGAATAGTCCTTCCTAAAATGGCTTCAAAACCAATATCCTCGTCAGGTATGACATGAAATTCTACCTCCATTTCAATCTCATCCACTTTCACTGGTATCGAAAAGCTACCGAAAGTTAAAACTTGACTATCTCCAATACCTGTTATATTTCTCGCGACCCATCAGTTTAACATTTCCGAATTTCAAGAATACACCTCTACGAATTAAACACAAATCTGCTCCCGTGTCAATTAAACCTTGGAATACAAATGTAGCATACTTTACATTCTTTAATTCCAAACCTGATGGAGTAAAAATACCTGTCGGCTTATCAACGACTTCCTTATCTCGAATAATGTTCGTATTCATCCTCCTTTCCTGTCCGGTTTCGACCTTAAATTCACAATTAGCAGCACGGTGCCCTGGTTTACCACACTTAAAACAACAAAAATCATTTTTGGGACAATCTTTCCTTAAATGAGATTTATCCCCACTCTTAAAGCATTTCCTGAAATTCTCTGCTGCCGAATCCTTCGTCAAACTCTCAATTTTGATACCCTGCAACCAATTCTTACTCACTGGCTTGGATCCGCCTCTTGATTTCTGATATACTTCAATCTGAAATTTAAGCTCCTTAATGTTTCTAGCTTGGTACAGCATTGCCTTATTTGTCCTTGCGTCTGGGATACCATCCACAAAATATTCGATCAAGCTAGAATCATCTAGTTTAATTGGCTTGGCTATCTCCATTAACGCGTACAAAAACTCATGCAACGACTCTCCCTTTTTCTGCTGACGCTTCTGCAACATCCTATGTACTTCCACCAACGATAGTTTTAAAATAAACTCTTCCAACAGAGCTGCCTTCAACGAACTCCAATGACGAATATCATGCAAACTACGAGAAAACGATTTTGCGGCACCAGCCAACAACTGCTTGGCATATATGAATATTTGTAATTGACTCCACTGAACAGTAGATGCGCATTCCTCCAATTCCTCTATCCATTGATTGATGTCGGGGTTATTAGAACCAGAAAATTGTGACACGCTACCTTCCACGTCTTTCAGCGTAAACCATGATCTATTCTCTAACTGTCGTGCACCTCGTTTGACTGCCACGGTTGCTGTAACTGCAGACTCATCATCTGAATCTTCATTTTCCTCAACTTGGAAACCGAAATGAACTAACAGTCTATCTTGCAAATCGCGTTTCCGTCCCGTCGTCTGTAACTCAAGCTCTCTCAACTTTACTCGCAACTCTGCGACTCTTAGTGCCATAATCTCTTCAACTTGCATCGTGACGATTTAAATAGAATTTGATTAATATTAGCTTATATATATTTAAATTAAACAATATAAATCAAACGATATAAATCAAATAATTACGGTCTTAACGTTGGCCTGTTAACAATCTTCTATGTTAACACAGCTTCTGATTTCGCCTTTACAGCCTCTGTTAACGATCGCTTCTCTGTTAACACTCACCTCCCCTTACTATGGCTTTGCCCTTCTTTTGCTCGTAGAACTTTCCAGACTCCAAATACGACGCACACACACTACCACATCCAAATCTCGCTTGACTGTCGATGTTGCTTTGGTCGTCCTCTCTTTGTTGCCTTGCTTCTGCTCACGAATACAAGCGCGCTCGGATGGTCGTCTCTTTGCCGCTTGCCTTTCGTAGCTCACACCTCTCCTAGACGCAATGCACAACAACAACCAATGTTCTTTGATTTTTGCTGTGTCCTCTGCCGTTTCTCGCCGCTTTGTCGCTTCTGCTCTCGTTGGAACAAACGCGCTCAGATTGTCGTCTCTGTGCCGCTTGTCTCCTTGTAGCTTTAGCGTCCTCTGCCGTTTCTCGTCGCTTTGTCGCTTCTGCTCTCGATGGAACGAACGCGCCAGATTGTCATCTCTGTGCCGCTTGTCTCCCTGTAGCTCTAGCGTCCTCTGCTGTCTCTCGTTGTTTTTTCGCTTCTCGTGGCCTTGAACGTCTGCATACACTCTTGCGTTTTTCTTTCCGACAACTGTGGTGCTGTCTCTCTCGCACTTGTACGCCAGACTCCGCTTCAATTTCGCACAGCGACCGATTTCCAGTGCACGCAGTCTCGTGTTCGCCAAATTGCTCCAAAACACACACAAACCACAGATTTAGATGTAGTCTTGGGCTTATATCCCGGCAACCTTCCTCTCCAAGTAGTTTGTCAGGGTTTCCATCGCTGCCAGTTCAACGGGTATGCCGCGTATCACCAGAATAGCCTCTGTTGAAACTGTGCGAAAAGCCGCACTGATCCGCAGAGCTCCAAGTCTAAAGTTTGAATCTATTCCCTTGATATAGCTTTTGGCGTGCGGTATTGACGACTTTGCTTGACGACCGTGACAGCGACGTCATCAGCAAAGCCCACAATCTCTACGCCGGCTTGGAAGTGTAGGCGCAAGACTCCATCGTACATGGTATTCCACAGTAAGGGTCCCAGTACGGATCCTTGTGGGACCCCTCCCGTGATGGAGTATGTCCGTGGGCCATCGTCGGTACCGTATCGGAGCCATACATCATTCAGGTAGTCGCTTACCAATGCTTGCAGGTAATCTGGGATGCTCCAAGATGCGGAATTGAATGCGTTCTTGATGTCCAATGTTGCCACCAAGCAGTATTTTTTTGCCCCACCGAGCCATCGCGTGCCTTCTATAGCCTTTTTGGCTGTGCTACACACCTTGTCCAGTGCATCCAGTGTTGACCGAGCCTTCCGGAAACCGTACTGACTGTCGGATAGTCCCCCAGAGAACTCTATTGCTTTGTTTAGCCTTCCCCTTATAATGCTCTCCAGCATCTTGCCTGCACTGTCGAGGAAGCAGATGGGCCGGTATGCCGATGGATCCTCTGTGTCTTTCCCTGGTTTTGGGATCAGCACCAGCTTTTGCTGTTTCCATATCCCAGAAAAGCAGCCGTCTGTGAGACACCTGGTGAATGCCCGCGCAAAAGTGTCTGGGAACATACTTATGGCCAGTTTGAGAGCCCGATTTGGAATGCCATCAGGACCTGGTGCTTTGCTATTTGGCACTCTCTGCGCTATTTTGAGCACCTCTTCTGTTGTCACCGCCGGAACTCGGTGCCCCGTACCGGCAGTCCTCTCTATCTCGCTGTCCTGCGCTGGGAATAGGTGCCTGACGATCACTTCTAGTGTTCCGCTATCTGTTGGCGCCGGGTTTTTGAATGCGCCTGTCTTCTTCATGACCACTTTGTAGGCCTTGCCCCAGAGATAATTTTCTGCTTCGTCACAGAGCTCAAGGAAGCATCGCCATTTACTTGCTTTTATCTCCCTCTTTAGATTTTTCCTCTTTTGGGTGTATGCCTCTCTGAGGGCTTGGAGGTTTTCGCCTCCACGAGATCTGTGATAGGCTCGTCTGGCGGCTATGCATGCACGGCGGGTCTCCTCTATGGATTAGTTCCACCAATAGGTCGGTTTATGCCCCTTTTGCCTCTTTTGGCGAGGTCTGCGTGTCCACATCTCTGTGCTCGATGGCATTTTCGGTCTCCTGGCTGGTGAGGCTACCATCTGCTGCAGGCTTACCAGCTGTGATAAGATCTCTCTCTCCCGCTGATTTATGTGCCTATGACTGGAAAGTTGTTGGGAGAAAGAAGAATTTTACCGGAATATCAGATATGTTAAATAGATTTGCTATCTTATGATGTGTAATCTCAATATTACACCCAACTGAAGCAGCTTCGAAAGGTTTGTCGTTTGGTATCGGATTGGAAACTAAAAATGGCTTTATATAATTACGATTTTACCCAGTATCGATAAGTATTTTTAGAGCTTTTCCGCCCCTTACTTTAGCTTCGATATAAGGTACAGAGGAGCGCTTTACTCTAAAAAATTAATATCCGTATATTCTATCTGTTTTATACCGTCATAGTGTTCCAGATATTCACCCGAAGTTTCATCGAGGTCCATATTAGCTTCGTAGCTATCCAAGGTTTGTTCGTATTCCGCGAGTGTGACGTCATGAGTTTTGATTTCTGTTTCATTGCTCTCTATATTAAAGTTGCTTTGTTTTGTTTCAGCTGGTGCTGAGTGACTTGGTTGGCGTTTGCCGAAATCAAAATTTGGTCGGTTCACGTAATTTACTTGTTTTGTCCTAACGCTAGAATCCACGTCCATTGGTTCTGGCCGTGGAAGAGGTTTTGGTGCCACAGGGCGAGGTGGTGCAACTGGTTGTTGTTGGTAAATAAATCCGTTATACCGTTGAGATGTGTAAGGTTCTTGTTGTTGGTTGTGGTAATTTCTTGGATTGACTTGTGACATTCTGTATGACCCTTGATGGGAGACTGGCTGTTGGCGAGGTCCTGAATTGATAGGTAATAATTGCATTCTGGTTAATGGAGTGGGTTTCTGAACTGTTGTACGGAAAGAAAAAGGCTGTGCCCTAGAAACCGCATGATTGGCTCAGAAATCTTGGTTTTCAATCTTAAGATACAAATGTAAGGCGTGTAAGATCCACTGGTTCCTTCATTCCCAGAAGACGTGAGAGGTCACCCTGAGTCCTCGAACAAACTTGTCCAAAGCTTTGTCTCTGTATATTTTTTTTAGTAAAGTTTCTGATTCCCTTGCAAGGCCATGCTCCCAATTTTGTTTAAAATCAGCGATAGATGCTTAAAAACTGTCTGATGGAATTCCTCAACGGATTGGTTGCTTGTCTGTACGATTGTGGTCATTTGATACGCACCCCAATCTAAAGGAACGTTGTAAGTTTCTAAAGCTGTATCGGCGTTCCCAGTTATTTTATTCCTAATAGGATGTATAATTCTCAAGAATTCTATCAACTCCGTTCTTCCAAGAGTTTAACTGGGAATGGTCACCTGAAAACTCTCTAATGCATTTAACTACATGTGGAACTCTGTACAATTAAGTTCTGGATTGAACAATTAGTTCAGGTCGAGCCACCTATTAAGGTCGCTTGATGCTTCAATATTACGGTAAAGCTTGTTGAGATGACCTCTTGTTGACGATCCGGATGCTCTCCCGTTTATCCTCAGATGATTCTTACTAGGGATCCTGCCATTCGTACTTTTTGCCAAGATCTCCTGCGGACGAGCCTTTCAGGATGTGGAGAGCTCTTCTTGAACAAGTTCAGGTCGAACAATTTAGTGCTTCAGTATTAGGCTGACCGCAACAGTTAGCGGGAGTCGGCACCAATTTGCTCGAAGATTTTTTGACCGACGAAAGATCACTACGTATAGGCGTTTTACTATGTTGTGTAATCGCGCGCTTTAAAAAACTTTTTGTTCTTTCGTGCGTCGTAAGTCCCTGATCGGGCGCCAGTTAAAACTTTTATTTTGTTTCACAGTACTTCATTTTACTTATAAATTCACATTTGTAAATTAAGCTGCCTGTTTTCATTTAAAACTTTGAAGACTTATCTCTTTGAGGGATAGCTTAAGACTAAAAAACGCAGCACTAAGCTTGGCTCTTTTATAGAAGTGCGAATGGACAAAGTGTTCAGGGCATACGAAATGCACAGCGTGTTCAGGTCGTACGACAGCGCGTGTTCGGCCTCGGCACACGACGTCAACAGCTGTGCAGATCGTTATCAGCCCAAGTGAGCCTATCGAGCCGTGAAACGCCCACTTCAGAATATGCTGCAATTTATTATTCTTAGCTTGTATGCGGATGATGTTTACTTCTGTGTCCAGCATAAGGACATTTCATTTCACCCTCGCTTGCAATCCGATCTCAATAACTTTCAGTTATGATGTTACACCTCAATGCCTCGAAATTCAAAGTAATGACATTCCATCGCTCCAGCCCCTTTTTGGCTCTGGGGTGGTTCTCTTGAGAGAATTACATTGGTTGATGATCTTGGTGTTAAAGTTTTCTGAACACATTTCTATCATGGTAAATTAGGACATGGGCGTGCTTGGGTTTATAAAGAAGTGGTCAATGGAATTTGACGAACCCCTATCTCACTTGTTCGTCCGATTTTAGAGTACGGCTCTTGTGTATGGTGCCCCCAGTATAAAGTCCGCTAGGACCGAATAGACTGAGACTGCCATCATACCCTCGTAGATTGCTTTTAATAAACCTTCAAACCTTTCAACCTGATCAAGGGTGACGTAGATAGCCCTGACTTGTTGAGCCGCATAAACATCACGATTCCTATTGGATCGACTAGAAACTTTATTCCTTTCCTTTTTATTCCTTTATTCCTTCCGCATTGTAGATCAAATTATTCCTTTCACGAACCATTTAAGGTCCTATGATCGGACATCAATTCCCTCTACCATTTAATATCCAACACTAATACCCTTCCTCTTCTTAAATTACTAATACTAACATACCATTCCCGCAATTTCTTAGCTATCTTTGCATGTTTAGATCTTTGAGTTCCTCGAATTTTAGTCTAACACCTGTCTTTTCTGCATGCCCCCGATCGGTTCGGTAACACACGTCGCGAGTCATGTGGCAGCGCCCCTGGGTCGGTTGGTCGGGAGGAGGGGATGCGTTTCTGTCTGGGTTCCGCGCGTAACAGGATTCGGCTTGGTGACGTATGGGCCACTTGATGGTGCATATCAACGTCCAGTCAATTTTCCTCCTGTTTTGGCCAGAGTTTTCTTAAATAATGCTCAGTTATAGATCTACTATTCCATAGGCACAGGAAGCAGCAGTATTTTGTGTAACCACCTTGCAATCCCTTCCACTTTTATATTTTACATTTTCAAACAATTTAGCCATTGACACCTTTTGGTTTCCATTGTGTAACAAAACAGCCTTTAAGCTTTCCTTACTGCTGTCAACCCCTACCAAATCGTTTAATTGTTCCTGTGAAAGAAGCTTGCAATATTTATATTCTCCTGATTGGTCAGAACTTGAATCCCTTTTCCATGTGACGAGATACGCTAAGTACGTTTGATGCCATTATAGGTTCCGATTTGTTAACGCGAGCGGGGGCGGTATTGAAATGTAAATTTCACCTGGCCTGGTGGTCCAAGGCTCGGTAAAATCCGAGTTTAAAAAGATGATACTGAAGAGAATTAAGTTTTTTCGACCTCTAACGAGGCGCTTCCCTTTAACACCTCAGTCGTCGCCACCATCCGCACTGAGAATGACGACCCAGTCTACTCGAAATTATACCCCTACCCTATGGGAGCAGCAGACTTCGTAAACAAAGAAGTCAAAGAACTGCTCAAGGACGGCATAATAAGACCATCTAGGTCGCCATACAACAGCTCAATTTGGGTTGTAGACAAATAGAAATCTGACGCCAACGGTAACAGGAAAAAACGAGTGGTAATCGACTTCAGGAAACTGAACGGTCTAACAATCGTCGATCGATACCCTATGCCAAGCATACCCATGATTCTAGCGAACTTAGGAAAGGCAAGATTTTTTACTACCCTAGTTCTACTACCCAGATTACCTACCCAGATTTCAAACTACCCTTCGATCTAACTACCGATGCCTCAGCAAGCGGCCTGTCCCAAAACGGCAGGCCAATCACAATGATATCACGCACACTTAAAGATTGCGAATTAACCTACGCCACAAACGAAATGAAATTGTTGGCAATTGTATGCGCTATTGGGAAGTTACAAAATTAATTATACGGTACCAAGGAAGTACGAATCTTCACCGATCATCAGCCCTTAACATTTGCTATGTCCGATAGTAACAAAAATGCCAAAATCAAACGGTGGAAAGCCTTTATAGAGGAACATAACGCTAAGGTGTTCTAAAAACCGGGTAAGGAAAACTTCATTGCCGACGCCCTGTCCCGTCAAAACATAAATAACCTACAAGAAGAGCCTCAGTCCGATGCTGCCACGGTGCACAGCGAGCTCTCTCTGTATTACACAGTGGAATCCACGGATAAGCCCCTCAACTGTTTCAGAAACCAAATAGGTCTGGAAGAATCTAGCCAGCCTCTGCGGCGAAACTTCATAAATTTCGGCGGCAAAACCCACCACATTATTCACTTTAACAATAAGGACTCACTAATTAAAGTAAAGGAGGTGGTCAATTCCAACGTCGTGAATGCAATCCACTGTGATCTTCCGACTTTAGCTACCCACCAACATGCTGTGGTGCTTGAGCAACCAAGTTCTGGCATTTCAAAAACTTCGTGAACGATATCACGGACGCAAGCGAGCAGGCGGAAATAATTACAACCGAACACAATCGCGCCCATAGGGCCGCCCAAGAAAATGTTAAACAGATCTTTCGGGACTACTATTTCCCGAAAGTGACCAAACTTGCTAACGAGGTGGTTATGAACTGCAAGGTCTGCATCAAGGCAAAGTATAACAGACACCCAAAAAAACAAGAGCTGGGGGTCACCCCTGTTCCGTCATACGCGGGAGAAATGCTACTTGCTAACGAGGTGGTTATGAACTGCAAGGTCTGCATCAAGGCAAAGTATAACAGACACCCAAAAAAACAAGAGCTGGGGGTCACCCCTGTTCCGTCATACGCGGGAGAAATGCTACACATTGACATATTCTCCACAGACAAGAAACTTTTTTTTACCTGCATCGACAAGTTCTCAAAGTTTGCCATCGTACAGCCCCTCTCTTCCAGGGCTATGGTAGAGGTACGAGCCCCCATTATACAATTGATAAATTTTTACCCGAATACCAGGACCATATATTGTGACAATGAGCTTTCCTTCAACTCCGAAACAATTACCTCTTTGCTTGAAAACCAATATGGCATCGATATCGTAAATGCACCCTTTCTACATAGTAGCTCCAACGGGCAAGTGGAGAGATTTCACAGCACTTTGGCAGAGATAGCAAGGTGCATAAAAATCGACAAAAAGATTGAGGACACCGTCGAGCTAATCATGCGCGCCACTGTAGAATACAACAGGACGCTACATTCGGTCATAGACCAGAGGCCTGCAGAAGCAATCCATGTAAGCAACGACGATCTTAAATTAGCGATTAGAACCAAAATTGACAAGGCACAAAAGGCCAATCTCGACAGGCTTAACATCTCAAGGCATAACAGAGTCTTCGAAGTGGGCGAAAAGCTTTACCCAAGGAATAACAAAAGACTAGGGAACAAGCTAACCCCACTGTACACAGAAGAATGTGTACAAGCGGACCGTGGAACGTCCGTTCTAATTAGGGGGAGGGTAGTCCCTAAGGACAATCTAAAATAATCAACAACTTTTCGTATACGATTACTATAGATCTAAGTTATCATTTCCGCAAGTTTGCCGGAATACTCCTCGTACTCCTTTCTACTACAAATGCGCGGATCACCGACTTTTCTCATGCAAAATATATCCCTGTACTGGATGGGGATGTGTTGGTATGGGAACACCGTAACTACTTGAGGCACTCAACTAATTTGACCGAATTCACGAGCATTTAGATGACACCGTAAAAATGTTCGAATTGTTCCCGCATTCGCATATGAGAAAACTATTAGAGGTAGACATAGAACATGCAAAAAATCTGTTGTCCGCTTTAATGATACATCATAGGATGGCCAGAAGCCTAGACTTCCTGGGGACAGCGCTAAAGGTCGTAGCAGGTACCCCTGACGCGTCGGACCTCGAAAAAATAAGAATAACAGAAGCACAGCTTATAGAATCAAACAATAGACAGGAACTGATTAACACAGAGGCGCAGAAACAGATTAACCTGCTAACCAATACTGTTAGTAAGACCTTAAAAGAAAAACAAGGTGATTTTGTGGACACCGTACTCCTGTATGAGACGCTACTGGCGAGAAACAGGATGCTAATTTCGGAAGTCCAAAATCTCATGCTTACGATCACACTTGCCAAAGCGAATATAATAAACCCCAAATTTTTTTACCACAATGATCTAAAAACGCTTTTTACCGAACAGCTCACAGAGGTCCCAGTAGTTAATTTGATGGGAGTATCGCATATAAGAATTTTTCAATCTAACACTATTTTTCATATTTTAGTAGAATACCCCCAGGTTAAGATTATCTCTAAGAAGGTCCTAATGTTTCCGGTAGCGCATAACAACACCGTGCTACAAATGCACGACAATGTCGTGGTGGAATGGGACGAGGGGATCCTAGCCGTCACCGAGTGCGCCACAACGAACTTCATCACATTTTGCAAGAAAGCAACGCATGACACCTGCGCTCGCGAAATACACGCCGGCGGCTCAGCTTCATGCCGCACGCAACCCAGCCACCTGGAACCCATCACAGTAGTGGACGATGCCATAGTCATCATAAATGGACAGCGGGCAACGATCAGCGTTGACGATGGACCCCTAATGACGACAAGAGGGGCCCACCTCATCACGTTTGAAGACAGAGCCGTGATCAACAGCACCCTGTTCTTAAACCTCAACAAAGCATTGAGGAAAGTAACGGGGCACGATGAAGTCCTAAGCCTACCACTACTACAACGGATGAACGAGCACAACCTACGGGTCATCCAAGAACTTAGAAGCGACGTGACATCCGGTGGGTCTCCCAAGACCTGGTTCATTGTAGGAGAGGCGGTCAGCCTCATGCTCTGTGGCCTTGTCCTTTTGCATCACTGCTGGAGTCGGAGAAACTCCTCAATCACGTGTCCAAAGGTCATCAGGGAGATAGGCATCGCCGAGCACGGAGATGATTTAAGCGGGGAGTAGTTAACACATAAGAAATAACATATAAGAAATTAAGCGCGAATGTTCATGTGCCACCCTAACGTAGCGCATAAGAAATATGAATAATCATGTGCCGCCCCAACGTATCCAAGTCTGATACTCAAGACGCTGATGCAGCAAATGTCACCGTAGCGGGCGGCGCCCTAATCCCAGTGGCCGCCAGCGATCGCATGATTCTGGCGCATGTTGCATGGTCAGCATTTCCTGTTATGCGCTGCCGGCTCGCCGGCTATGTTTCAGTTAGGTTTAGAATTAAGTTTCAGTTTAAGATTTAACTCCGACACAAGTCGTAAAACATTTATTACATAATTATATCGTTGAGCCTTAAGGGCCAACGAAGTAGAGGGCAGTTACCCTTGTGACGCCCAGCGCCACCACACAAAGCGCCGGCGCCACATATATTCCATATTGTTCCTTTACATAGTCATATATTATATACTCGTACATTCATACATATAAATAAGATTAGAGTAAGCGAAAAAACCCTAAAGTTCCTTAATAAAGACTATAAAAAGACACCACGTTCAAATTCAAAAAAAAGCAGCGCGCGCGCCAAAGACTAGTGTGGCTAACATTCACCGAACCACGGTCACACTAACAGCTGGGCCGGGACGCGTTATGGTAAAACCAAAACGCGCTAGACCCATATCAGGGCACCAACAGCTGATCCCTGATCACCAGATCGAATCGGGGCAGTCCAACTCGGAAAGCCCTGGCCTAACAAACCAGAATTTTTACAGCGGATCTGGTGATAAAGGTAATATCTACCTTTCCACTCGTTCTGCTCAATACTTTACCTCTCCTTCCCAGAGTGTGTCCAAACCTCTGCATCCTCTCCAGAGTGTGTCCAAACCTCTGAATCCTCTCCAGAATGTGTCCAAACCTCTGAATCCTCTCCAGAGTGTGTCCAAACCTCTGAATCCTCGCCAGAGTGTGTCCAAACCTCTGAATCCTCTCCAGAGTGTGTCCAAACCTCTGCATCAATCATCTCCTCGGAGCGTGTCCAAACCTCCGCGTCAATCTTCCCCTCGGAGAGTGTCCAAACCTCCGCATCAATCTTCCCCTCGGAGAGTGTCCAAACCTCCGCGTCAATCTTCTCCTCGGAGAGTGTTCAAACCTCCGCATCAATCTTCTCCTCGGAGCGTGTCCAAACCTCCGCGTCAATCTTCCCCTCGGAGAGTGTCCAAACCTCCGCATCAATATTCTCCTCGGAGCGTGATCAAGCCTCCGCATCAATCTTCTCCTCGGAGTGGGCTCAAAACCCCGCAGCAATCATCTCCTCGGAGCGTGTCCAAACCTCCGCACCGATCTTCTCCACGGAGTGTGTTTCAAACATCCGCCTCCATACTCTCGTCGGAGTACCCTCGAGCCATTCGACCTCCAAACCTACGCAGCACGCCGCAAACAGCCATGGCGGCCGAGTAGCCAAAACCGAAGGAAGATCCCGAAGGAAGACACGTCCCCACGATCCAACCTATTTCCAACTCTGTACAATTAAGACCAATAAAGAAATTTTTTTAACTTACTACTTGCTTGCTTTATTCTTGAACCGAGATATCCTTTTCAGTTACCACAGCCGGAAACCTAACAAATTTCTGTGAACCCGACGCGGCGAGCATACCCCGGCCGAAGCAACGTCACAGTGGCGCCCGAGCAGGTTGTGGTAGTGTAAAGAAAAAAATATCTTATGGTCAAGATGGCAAGAGTATGGATCAATCAAGCGACAAAAGCAGAGCTGATCAACTACTGCGAGGAATTTGGATTGGAAAAAACCGAAGGAGTGGAAATATTGCGGAAACAACTAATAAAATTCACGGAAAGGAAGGACCTCAGCAGGAAAATAATGGAGAGACTGGACCAGCTCGGAACAACCCAGACAAGAGGCAGGAGCCCAAAACAATCACCGCGGATAGTAACACAAGCCAAAACAGCTATAGAAGACCCTCAAGGGGAACCGAAAACGGCAAAAAAGAGAACACTGTTTCCAAAACAGATACGAAAAGGTTCACCAGAAGCGGTGGCCATAATAGAAAAAATAAGGAAGTGGGACCTCGCATTCACGGGGAAAGGAGAACTACTCGAATTCCTTAGCCGAATGGAGGAATTAGCAGAGGCATATGGGATCGAGGTAGACCACATAGTATTTGCAATGCCAGTAATACTGGAGAAGAGTGCATTGGACTGGTGGCACACAAAACCTGGCGCCATAACGACATGGGAGGCCGTGAAAAGCCAGTTAAAGGAAACCTTCATGTCACCACAATACCATGAGGAACTGATACAACTCGTATCAGAACGGAAACAAGCAGAAACAGAGACTACACGAGACTTACGGAAATTGATGAGGTTCGGGACGTATACCGAGAACGAGAAACTAGACATGACATACCGGAATTGTAGGCTACCGATCAAACTCTATGTAAAAAGAAAAGAATTCCAGACTCTATCGGAATTCATTATAACAGCGGAGGAGTTTGAGAAACTGGAGAGAGATGCAGGCCTGTCCAAAACCACGACCAATACTCAGCAGAATAACCAGACAGTGGGGCAACGACCACAGTGGAGACTACCAAAATGCCACCGATGTGGACAAAACGGACACGAAAGCCGAACATGCAACAGAGAACCAATACTGTACTGTTGGACATGCAACAAACAAGGGGTACGAACGATAGACTGCTGCAGGAAGCCACAGGGAAACGGCCAGGGTCCAGAACAAACCCGCGAAACATCCGGGACCCAGAACGAAATCAGCGGGACACAACCCAACTAAAGTACGAGGACAATCAGCTCCTGGGGTGGGCCAGAGTCGGAAAACAAATGATGGAAGTAATCATCGACACAGGCGCCACGAGATGTATGGTCAACGAAAACACTGCCAAGAGTCTACGTCGCGAAGGAATAGAAGGAACAGAAAGGAGACTAATACGACTAGCGGATGGCAGCACACGGAGAACAACAAAAAATTTCGAAACAAAAGTAGAACTTGTAGGACGGGAAACCAGTCAATCATTCCTAATCATGACTGGAGTTCCGGACACCCCGATATTAGGGATGGATTTCCTAAGAAACGCGGGAGCAATAATCACATGTGGCGCAGCCACAGTAACGATCAGCGGGGAAGCATACCCGAGCCCATCGGGGGAAAAGCAGGTTCAACACAGCCGGAGCCAATCGACGACGAAATAAAGGATTGGATCTCGAAAGAAGTACAGAAATTCGAGACATTAAAAGGAGTAAGTAATATAGCAACACATAGATTATACTTAAAGGATGATAGACCAATTAAGCAACGCCATTACCCAAGAAACCCAGCACAAATGGAGATTATTAATAACGAAATTGACGAACTAAACAGACAACACCTTATAGAACCCTCACGGAGCCCATACAGCGCACCGGTAGTCTTGGTAAAGAAAAAAACAGATCAATGGAGACTCTGTGTGGACTACAGGCTACTGAACGAGAAAACCGAGAAAGACGCGTACCCGATGCCACGAATGGATTTCATTCTAAACCAGCTTAGAGAGGCAAAGTATATAAGTACGCTAGACCTAAAATCAGGATATTGGCAAATCCCAATGGAAAAACAAAGCAGACAATATACCGCATTCACAGCCCCGGGGCGGGGATTATTCCAATTTAAAGTCATGCCATTCGGACTAACAACAGCACCGGCAACTTTTCAAAGAGCTTTAGATGCGGTGATCGGACCGGACATGGAACCATTCGCCTTCGCATACCTGGACGACATAGTCGTGATCGGGCGGACGAAGGAGGAACACCGATTAAATCTGCAAGAGGTCTTAGAACGGCTAAGGAAAGCGAATCTACGCATAAACGCGGCAAAATGCCATTTCTTTCAAAAGAAACTCAAATACCTAGGACATATGGTAAGCGAGGAGGGAATACATACAGACCAGGACAAAGTAGCAGCGGTCAAAGAATTGGCAGCACCAACGACCCTAAAGCAATTACATAGCTTCCTGGGTTTGGCATCATGGTATAGAAGATTCGTGCCAAACTTTACCGAATGAGCAAAAATACTACAGGACTTACTGAAAAAAGGGCAAAAATTTGTCTGGGATGAGACACGACAACTCGCTTTAAACGACCTAAAACTATGCCTGACTGAAGCACCTGTCCTAGCATGCCCGGATTTTAGCAAACAGTTCATCCTACAGACCGACGCAAGCGACTGCGGAATCGGAGCAGTATTAACCCAGGAAGATGCTGATGGGGAACACGTGATTGCGTATGCAAGCCGGAAACTAAAGAGCGAGGAAACAAGATACTCAGCTACCGAAAAGGAGTGTCTCGCGATCTACTGGAGCATCCACAAAATGAAAATGTATTTAGAGGGATACAAATTTATAGTGGTCACTGACCACCTAGTACTTAATTCCATCGAAAGTCCATCCGGAAGAGTAGCACGGTGGGCGTTGGGTCTACAGCCATTTACCTTCAAAATCAGATACCGAAAAGGAAAATTGAACGCAGTGGCGGACGGACTATCCCGCTTACCACGCGAGGAACTGAGAGTATCTAGAGTAGTAGATTGCGCATGGTATCAAGCTAAATGGAAACAAGTGACAACAACACCGAAAGAAACGCCCGACTACGTGATCAAGCACGAACGGTTATACAGACATATACCGAGCCAAACAGACGAGGACGATCAACCATGGAAGTTGTTCATAAACATGAACAGGACCCAACAGCAGACAACGAACACAAAATGCAGTTCTCTTGAACGACGCCTACAAACCCGCAGCTATCTCAACTCTAGCGGATCGCGGGCAAGATGTTCATAAACATGAACAGGAACGACACAGGCCACCCCATAAATAATACAGTCCACTTGAAGGAGGCCACTTGAGAAAAGGGACACCTAAATCTATGATCGGTTCGACCATAAAGTCATATACATGGGTCGCGTCGAACCCAAATCTGTCGACACACTTGTCGCACAGTCACACACACTTGTCACTATCAAGGATGATCGTGGGAACAAGTGCCGCACATTTGTTCTTTTCTTAGCGTTGGTCTTAGTTTAATTATGTTAGAGTTTCCTATATATAGTGCATACGTTTTGAGAATAAAGCAGTTCGAATTTACAACTCGTCTCAGTAACATCAACATTTGGTCCATCGAGCCTCTGAGTTTCCCCCACCCGTGGTAAGAAATTCAGACATATCAGCACCAGAGCCCCTGTTATCCCCCACCAGTGGTAAGAGACAGAATAGCATAAAACCTTGACTTTTATAGCAAGGTAGCTAGTGGCAACTAAACACGACAGCATAAAACCTTGGCTTTTATAGCAGGGTAGCTATCGGAAGCATCGAGCCCCTGTCATCCCCCTCCGTGGTAAGAGGCAGAATCGCATAAAACCTTGTCTTATATAGCAAGGACGCTAGTGGCAAATCGATAGAATAGCGTAAAACCTTGGACTGAGTGCCAAGGTTGTTATGAATAACCAAAAAAGTCGATACTAAAACTCTGATCCCTCCTAAAAGGGACGAGTATATAAAATCGCACAACACCTGAGCCTAAATGATCACTTATCAGTTGTGAGTCGTGGCACAACGTGGTCAACAAATCGACCACAATAAAAACACCCCAACGGTTCACTTAGGACAGTTTAAAACAAGCCTTTAAAATGGGCACGATCCGGAAAACATTGCTAGAGGAGCAGGATAAATTAGAAGCGAACATGATGCTGCTACAAAAGAGTTCATTAAGCAAACCATTTTCCCAGAGCAGTTCGGAAAATAATCTGATCTATTTAGCAAGAATCAGAAAGGCCATCGAGAAAAACCATTCGGAATTGGTAAACGATGGTTACGGAGAGGAGGAATATTTCGAAAGGAATATATTTCAATATTTAATGGAAAAAGCTAAATCTCTCGGAAACGCAACCCTTATGTTATACAAGTGCGACCAACTTAATAAGTATATAAACGATAAAGCCTTTAATGATATAACAGAACACGATATCCGGAGGATTAATAGTGGATTTTCCAAAATATCAGAACTATTTCATGGGCTTCAATTATCGCATCTCACAAAAGACCTCATCGAGAAGAAACGTGAAACTTTCAAAGAATGTGGGCCAAAAGCAGCATTTCTAAGAAGCCGGTTCAATATGGAATCTAATACCGGCAACACACTTCGTATCACTATGGGCCCCCCGAAGCCCACACGTTTTCCACGTGTGGCGTCAACTGCTAATATTTCCATCCCGGTGATCAGCAAGCCTGTGCAAGAGCAGGAGCAGAAGAGAGACACCGAACAGAAGCAGAAGAAAGAGGACAATCAAACAAAAATGCCAACCTGTCATCTAGATGCAAAGGAGGAAGAAAAAATCGAAGAATCATCAGTTAAAGAAGCAGTCGAAGAACAAAAAGCCGACGAAAAGATAACAAACGACGACGACGACGACGATGATGATGATGATGATGATGAGGGTGTGTCGGGTGCCCAGAAGACGCACCAGCGACTCATCCCACCAAAATATCTCCGCGCACGCCAGTGGCTCAGAATGATCCGCTGGGTGCCCTCAACGCCCACACAGCAGAAACAGGAAGGGCTGGCACAGGAGCAGGAGAAGGAGCAGCAGATGCAATCGCAGACAGATGGCAACATTTACAGCGACAAACCGATCCTGTTCAGGGGACAGCGCAGTGCCACTTTCGATGAGTCGACGCAGATCGGCAAGAGCATGCAACGGTCGGAGACGATGCCGGTAGCTAGCAGTGGGGTGACCCACAGCCTGGCCAATATCGGATCATCACTGAAGTTTACATTCGGACGTTGTTCACCCGCACGATTGTCCCTTAAGAAAAACTTAAAATTGCCCGCCAATATAATAGAAAATATCGCGAGCATAAGTCCCAGTCTGACGGGAAGGAAGTCCAACGAATTGATCCAAGGATCCCTGGATATCCCTGTCGCCATATCGACCAATACAACAGAGGAAAAAGCAACGATGGAGCCGAACGATGCTTACCAATGCACGTTCACCGAAACCAACCCACTTCCAAACTGGGTGAAGTTAAAAAGGCGCCACGACTGGCTCGACAGCAACGAAAATCTTCAGATCGTGGAAAACCTCCCAAATGAAGGAATACTTTATCAGCAAGAAGAAACGACAACTTGCACCGGAAAAGGAAAAAACTATCATCCATTTTATATACCAAGCAATATAAATGGCAAAAATGTTTTGACAACAGGAAATTTTCAAATTAGCAAATCTACATTTCTAATACCAGTTCCAAAAGGAGATGTAGCCATAACATCTCTTCAAAAGTGGAAGATGGTTCAAAAGATTCAAAAGAACTTTTGGAAAAAAACCAAGGATAAACTACAAAAGCTAAAAGAACTCAGCTCTCATCCCGAAAAGAAGTACTCCGGATTCTTCACACTGAAGCGGTATGTACGGAAGAAGGTCAAATTTAAAGACAGTCGACATAAACCCCTCGTACCCCCGGAAAGATGTTCAAACCATGAACAGAACTCTACACCGCACCACACAGCGACAGTCCCAACCTTGGCGGACCTTGGGAGCACCACACCACGGTGCAATAATCACAAACCTTGCAGAATGCGGCAAGATGTTCATAGACATGAACAGAACCGACAGCAGTTCACGCCGCAGACAAATACAGTCCTCTTAAACCTACATACCCACAGCTATCTCAACTCTAGCGGATCGCGGGCAAGATGTTCATAAACATGAACAGGACCCAACAGCAGACAACGAACACAAAATGCAGTTCTCTTGAACGACGCCTACAAACCCGCAGCTATCTCAACTCTAGCGGATCGCGGGCAAGATGTTCATAAACATGAACAGGAACGACACAGGCCACCCCATAAATAATACAGTCCACTTGAAGGAGGCCACTTGAGAAAAGGGACACCTAAATCTATGATCGGTTCGACCATAAAGTCATATACATGGGTCGCGTCGAACCCAAATCTGTCGACACACTTGTCGCACAGTCACACACACTTGTCACTATCAAGGATGATCGTGGGAACAAGTGCCGCACATTTGTTCTTTTCTTAGCGTTGGTCTTAGTTTAATTATGTTAGAGTTTCCTATATATAGTGCATACGTTTTGAGAATAAAACAGTTCGAATTTACAACTCGTCTCAGTAACATCAACAGAAGTTGTGTGTGGCAAAACAAGATCGGAGCAGAGTATTAAAAGAGAACCATTCGAATGCAACGGCCGGACATCTAGGTATCAGACGAACAAAACATCGAATACGACAACGATATTTCTGGCCAGGCTTAAGTAAAGATGTGACAAGATTCGTACGAGCGTGCGAGAGTTGCCAGATGTATAAAGTATCACAACAAGCAGCAGCCGGAAAAATGCTAACAAGGATAGCAGACGCACCGTGGGAGACGATATGCGTAGATTTTGTAGGCCCGTTACCGAGAACATTGCATGGCAACACGGTTATGATAGTATTCATCGATAAATTCTCAAAATGGGTAGAGGTACCACCGGCCAGACAGGCAACAGCTGACACGCTCATAAAAGCGTTTAGAGAAAAAATCCTGGCAAGGGGAGGAGCACCGAAACAGCTAATCTCAGACAACGGAGTACAATTCACCAGCAGAAAGACGCAGCAAGTAATAAAAACATGGGGAATAACACATAAATTCACGGCACCTTACACACCACAAGAAAATCCGACTGAGAGAACAAACAGAACACTGAAAACAATGATCGCACAATTTGCGGCAGGAAAACACAACAAATGGGATGAACAATTACCGGAACTCACGTTAGCAATCAACAGCAGCAGATCAGAATCAACAGGGTACAGCCCGGCATACTTGCTATTCGGCAGGGAACTGAGGTTACCGGGTAATTTGTTCGACGAGGTGACGCGAGGATCAGGAATCAATAAAACAGATCAGGAAAACACAGATTGGAGACAGCAAGTAGCAGCAATAGCAAAACATAACATGGAGGTCGCAGCAACAAATCAAACACGACACTACAACATGAGAAGAAGAGAATGGACGCCAAAAGTGGGAGACGTATGGGTTAGAACACACCCGCTATCAAAAAAAATAGACAAGACAACAGCAAAACTTGAACCAAAATACTGCGGACCATGTACAGTACTCGAACTAATATCGCCAGTCATCGTAACCGTAAAAATAACAACTACTAACAAACATATGCGGGCACACGTCTCACAACTAACGAGAAGGAACGTGTGAGTCGCTTCTGGGGACGCGACTCTACTTATACCCGTACTCAGTCAGTATATAACTTTTTGAGAATAATTTTTAAGAATTTTAGAATTAAAAAAAAAATTTTACATTTTACATTTCTTTGCTACATCTGTTATCTACATCTACATCTACAATGTATATTTTACATCTAACATGTAGATTATAGATGTACCATTCATATTCTTCATCTCCTCCGCTAGGGCTGGTGTGCGAGCGAGAAGGAGATGGAAGCGTGGTCGTTGGAAAGGGGGCGGGGGTAGCAACTGAAATTATTTCTTCATCCTGGCTATAATTATGATCCGATCTGATTCAGATTCAGCAATCTGGTAGATATGGGCATTTCTACGATACTGCGTTTTAGTTTTATCGTATCTTTAAATTGTGCCTGCCACGATTTTCGTCCTTTGTGGGGCGGAAGGGGGTGGGGCGAAATTTTGAAATACACTTTAGCAGTGTGATATCACATGAGCCTGGAAACCGAATTTGGTTGCCTAACTCTTATAGTCTCTGAGATCCAGGCGCTCAACAAGACAGACAGACGGACAGACGGACAGACGGACGGACGGACGGACGGACGGACGGACGGACGGACGGACGACGACATGGCTCTATCGACTCGGCTATTGATGCTGATCAAGAATATATATACTTTATGGGGTCGGAAAATTTTCCTTCTCTGTGTTACACACAACCACTTTTACCACAAATCTAATATACCCCTTAACTCTTTTTTGAGTACGGGTATAAAAATTGCACTCCCAGCAGAAAAACCAACAGAAGCGATAACGGTCCCATCTCTCTTTCTTTGCAGAAACATGAATAAATTCGACGCATCAGCCAAAAAAATTTAAGAAAGGATGGCCGCCAAACAAGCCGAAGGAAGACGGACGAAGAGACTGGAGGCAACAGAGGTCACGAACAGGATGAGCGTCTCCAAGGCAAAGGTGATGGCCCCACCGAAAAAACCCAAAACCGATGAGGAGAAACCGACGACATCTCGCAACGCAGCACAGCAAGCAGAGCCAAGGACGGACACACCGGAGACCGTAGCAGGCAAGAAGCGGATCAGCTGGGCGAGACAACCACAACCAACGCCAGCACTGCCGCCACCATTCCCCACCGTACCAATGCCGACACCACAACCTCAACTACCAAAGCCGAGACCAACAATAGCCGTCGGCTGACCGAAAATGGTCGAAGAGGAAGAACGGGACGCCGACATCCTGGAACTGGAGCACGAGAGGCAAGGAAGGCCAACACCAGAACCCGAATGGCGACACGGACCAAAGAGCAGCACCATCCCGGCCCAATGGGAAATAGCGACAGGAACAAGACTGGAGGCAAACCAAATCGAGCTGGTCAAAAAAAGGAGTGCCGAGCGCCCGGCCCACGAACAACGGCGGTTTAAAATAAGGAAAGGGCAAGAAGAAGCATGCTGGGTCAAAATAGGAAGAGCAGGGGACGTCAGCATCGGCAAGTGGTTTAACGCCAAACCCAAGCAAAGCCAAATCGACGACGCACCCAAAGGAAAGGAGGGGGGAGTGTGACGCCCAGCGCCACCACACAAAGCGCCGGCGCCACATATATTCCATATTGTTCCTTTACATAGTCATACATTATATACTCGTACATTCATACATATAAATAAGATTAGAGTAAGCGAAAAAACCCTGAAGTTCCTTAATAAAGACTATAAAAAGACACCACGTTCAAATTCAAAAAAAAAGCAGCGCGCGCCAAAGACTAGTGTGGCTAACATTCACCGAACCACGGTCACACTAACAGCTGGGCCGGGACGCGTTATGGTAAAACCAAAACGCGCTAGACCCATATCAGGGCACCAACAGCTGATCCCTGATCACCAGATCGAATCGGGGCAGTCCAACTCGGAAAGCCCTGGCCTAACAAACCAGAATTTTTACAGCGGATCTGGTGATATAGGTAATATCTACATTTCCACTCGTTCTGCTCAATACTTTACCTCTCCTTCCCAGAGTGTGTCCAAACCTCTGCATCCTCTCCAGAGTGTGTCCAAGCCTCTGAGTCCTCTCCAGAATGTGTCCAAACCTCTGAATCCTCTCCAGAGTGTGTCCAAACCTCTATATCCGCTCCAGAGTGTGTCCAAACCTCTGAATCCTCGCCAGAGTGTGTCCAAACCTCTGAATCCTCTCCAGAGTGTGTCCAAACCTCTGAATCCGCTCCAGAGTGTGTCCAAACCTCTGCATCAATCCTCTCCTCGGAGCGTGTCCAAACCTCCGCATCAATCTTCTCCTCGGAGCGTGTCCAAACCTCCGCGTCAATCTTCCCCTCGGAGAGTGTCCAAACCTCCGCATCAATCTTCTCCTCGGAGTGTGTTCAAACCTCCGCATCAATCTTCTCCTCGGAGCGTGTCCAAACCTCCGCGTCAATCTTCCCCTCGGAGAGTGTCCAAACCTCCGCGTCAATCTTCCCCTCGGAGAGTGTCCAAACCTCCGCATCAATATTCTCCTCGGAGCGTGCTCAAGCCTCCGCATCAATCTTCTCCTCGGAGTGGGCTCAAAACCCCGCAGCAATCATCTCCACGGAGCGTGTCCAAACCTCCGCACCGATCTTCTCCTCGGAGTGTGTTTCAAACCTCCGCCTCCATACTCTCGTCGGAGTACCCTCGAGCCATTCGACCTCCAAACCTACGCAGAACGCCGCAAACAGCCACGTGCGGCCGAGTAGCCAAAACCGAAGGAAGATCCCGAAGGAAGACACGTCCCCACGATCCAACCTATTTCCAACTGTGTACAATTAAGACCAATAAAGAAATTTTTTAACTTACTACTTGCTTGCTTTATTCTTGAACCGAGATATCCTTTTCAGTTACCACAGCCGGAAACCTAACAAATTTCTGTGAACCCGGCGCGGCGAGCATACCCCGGCCGAAGCAACGTCACACCCTCTCAACATAATCTTCAGTAGAAGATTACTAAGGAACTATGTTGCCAAACGGCAACCACCACCTCCCGCTGCAAGAGCGGGCCACGGGAACCCGATCGCTGCCGCCGGAGCGAACGCAACGGGACCGCAGCTCGGACCAACATAACATCAAGATAATTTACATAACGAGGCAGAGTCTGCGAGCGAGAAAGAGAATGAGTCTCTTGTTGGCGGAGGTGTGAGAAGCAACTGAAAATTAATTTCTTCATTCTGGTTATGATTATGATCCGATCTGATTCAGATTCGGAAATCTGGTAGATATGGTAATTTTCTACGACACTGTGTTTTTAGTATTATCGTATTTTTTAAATTGTGCCTGTTGGCGCTACGTTTGTAGCAGTGTGATATCACATGAGCCTGGAAACAAAATTTTTTAAACTATGAACTTATAGTCTCTGAGATATAGGCGCTCATCAGACGGACAGAAAAACGGACGGACAGAAGCATAGACGTGGTGACATGGTTATAACAATACCACATTCTTTGGCTATCATTTAAAAAAAAAAAGCATGCAATTTGGTTCACGCATTGCGGAGATAGATGCTTACACACACATTTTTTTCAACAAATTTATGTGTGTACAATTTATACTTACGTTTGCGGGTGACTTGAATTTCATTGAGCTGGTCGTTTCTTTTTTGAGATAAGTTTACAAAATGATTCTGCAGCATTATCCAAAATTGTTGGTGCTCTCGAATTTGCAGCTCACCAGTGTGAATTGATTTTTCTATTTGTTTAATCTGAAGTTGGTAAGTTGTTAAAGAAATTGTTAACGAAATTTGTTCAACATTATAGATTACCTTTAGTTCAGTGGGACTACCGGAAGCTTCACCAAATGACTTTTGAATTATTTCTATTTTGTTGCTGACCTTTTCAAACAACTTCATTTTTACTTCAATTTTACAGTGCATTTTTTTTAGGTTTGTCTCAAGATTGCTAGATTTAAGCTCAGATTGGTTCAGACTCTGTGTAATTAAATCATTGTGGGCTTTAGTTTTTAAAACTACACTTCTGAGTTTTTCCACGTCGAGCATAGAAGACGCCAACTGACTCTGTACCTTTGATAATGATAAATCTGTATCTCGACGACGTTCTTGAGACTTATTTAATAATTTCAATCTATAAGCAGTAGACTTATCCGCTACAAGTTGGTCCTGCGCCAACTTTAATATTGCTTCTTCAGTTCGAAATTTTTGTTGATGATATTTGTCCAACGTATAGTCAAGTTTCCTAATTTCCGATAATAATCTGGACCCATCTCGTAGTGCACCTTGTAGATCGGCCTCAGTGCTTGTTAAGAAGTCTGGTAACTCATCCAGCTTTGCTTGTAACCGAAAAAGCGTTTCGTTTTCTTCTTGACCTGGAATTTTTTTTTTTTTTTTTTTAGATATGAAAATAACATTAAGTAACTGTTGTAAGCATTGAGGACATTATTGATATAAATATAATTGATATAAACATCCTGTTAAGGTTAACCATTGTCACATATTTGGGGAGGGAACGAAACCATATGTATATGCATATGTAGCATTTGATGGGTGGTCTGGTCCGCACCTCACTCTTGTAAAAGAATGGACCACAAAAATCCTCACCGGTAATTGCAAAAACATACGACGCATTCAAATGATCCTTCGGCAAGTCGGCCATAATATGCTGAAGCAGGCGATGATCGATGATCGAGACCAGTGTGCAGATTCCACTCATGGACATGTACAATTATAGCCGATGTGGCGGGATGACGCCTTGGAAGAATGACTGGGTGCCCTGCGCTGAAATCAAGCGATGAATTTTCCAACCGCCCACCGACGCGTAACAAACCATGGTCACCTAGGAATGGCGCGAGTGACGAGATAGAACTCGACGACTGCACCTGCCGTTCGTCACGCAGAGTCTTTTAGTCAGGCCACTAATGCACCCGCTGAATCGAACTCGAAATCCACGTACCACCAACGATGTCAGCTACTGTTAATCCTTATGCGCTGCAGGAACTTGACATATCCAAATGTACTCTGGAGCTTTCCGAAGGAATTGGAACATTTTCGGCCGTCAGATAAGTCTACGAATGAACAAACTGCAATCAGAACTCTCTTGGGCAGCTCCAGTGTTGGTATGGATTAAATAGATGGCGTTGGCCACAGGGGTAGCACATCTTGAAGAAAGGGTGGCCCGTGGGCCCAGAGATGCGATTCCAGAAGCTCTGATGGCAGGGCGCCTCTGGACGTAGAGCCACTCCCCGCCATAGGCGTTTAGGCTGGCGTCACAAAACCCGTGAACTACTTTTGAATTGGTGAAAACTATTAGACGAGGCAATCTAAACCGCTGAGGGGTAGACAAACTCTCGCAGAAAATGGTCCACGCTGATGAAAGAGACTCTGGCAGACTCTCATCTCATTGGAGCTGCTCCTTCCATACCAACTGAAGGAAAATCTCTGCCTTTGCGATGACAGGCCCAGTCAGTCCTAAAGGATCATAAAAACGAGCAATCGTTGACAACATTGAACGTTTCGTCGGCTTTGCATGGCAGCTGCGTGGATACTACCGAAAAGATAAAATTATCATATGCAGGTTCCCAAACCAATCCAAGGGCCTTTGTGAAGTCTCTGTCTCTCGTCGAACCTTAGCAGTTTTTCCTTATGCTTGTCAGGAATTCCCTCAAGTACGTCAGGGAATTGGGAATTGGGAATCTTCCCCGAGCCAATAACTTGGATGTCTGCCTCATCTTCTCGCGCACTTCCTCTATTGATCCCTCCAGTCATGAAATCGTCGACATAGAAATTGGAAGTCAACACTTCAGAGCCAATACGGAATGAAGTCTCAACCTGTTGATGTTGTGGCAGATCAATCGAACACGACCCACAGAAGTGGTAAGTTAAAATCACCCATGACAATAATATGATATGATCATGACATCCTAAAGTAGATACAATAGATTGAATTGCAGAAGGTGATAAGACTAAACCTCAGCATCAGATTTGGGAGGAATGTAAGAGCAAGTCAAATAGATCGATACCGATCCAACACAAACCTTGACTGCAATGAACTCAATGCCATAGATATTGTTGAATGGGAACCACTCAGATGAGAAATCCGTTTTCACAGCAATCAAAACCCCACCAGCAAAAGATGGACGGTCCATTCTATATGTGATAAACTTTGGAACGAAAATTTCATGATCATAGACGGAGGAGTTAAGCCAGGTTTCAGTTAAAGCGACAGCGTCAAAGTCAAAAGAGGCACTATTCGTATGTATTTCACACAATTTTCCTAACAGACTGCGTACGTTTTGGTAATGAATAATAAAAAGGTTATTTAGTTTTTTGAACTACCAGGGCCAGTAATATTGGGACATTGGATAGAGTCTTTATGTAGGAACTCATGCTCAGGCCTAAAAATGATTTTGGTCACAATTATATCATTAAGCGAGGCGTTAAGTCTAGAGCAAAGATGTTGTTTAACATCCTCTGTTGTAGGCTCCGGTATAAGACGGGAGACAAAGATAGCCTTTCGAGGTACCACTGCTCTTAGCTGAAGTCCCAAGCGAGAGAGAGAAAGTGGAGCCACTCCCACAAGAGATCTCGTGGCAGAAACGATGGCAGCGTCGGTAGCAATGGAAGGAACAGGAACAGTGACAGGAACGGTGGGGACATCATCATCGGCGGCCAGCAAGTCCACACTGGGAGCAATCACAGCGGAGCCGACAATGATGGACGTAGTAACTGCTTCATTGCTATTCGGTGTGAGAAAACCCAGAGCGACTGTAGGCGGATTGACTAACGGTGAGGCATGGCCGCTCGGAGTAGCAAAGAATTTCGACGTATGCAGATGAGAGGCAAGAGTTCCAACTCCAATAGGTTGCAAGAGGTTGTTGTTATCAGTATGGGGGATTTTCCGTCTAGGAGATTCACTCAAGAGTTTGAGGCCAAGGAATTGTGTTTCCAGGGCCATGAAACGAAAACAAGTACGAGTCTGTCTCATAAAAGTGCGCATTTCGGCCTCAATCTCACGGCAGGCCAAACATGACCAAGTCAGACCAATGCGTTTTGAGATGAGATCGTGTAGAAGTTCAAAATTACCCCCCACCAGCACATTTTATATGGGCGACATTATCGCACAGCCAGCAGCAGTGGAATGAACCAAATTCTCATTTCTTTGCAATGCAGACAAGAGCCATTTTTGACAGCAGTTGAATCACTGTGCACGAAGAAAAACGCAAAGTGGGAGCGCAAGCGATATATGTAAGAGGTCAGGCAGCAGAACGAGCAACGATCAGCGGCAGACGATCCAGCGAAGTGACGAAAACAAACGGTAAAGCTCACGAAACAGAGACACCGAGAGAGCAATTCAAGAAGATGCAGATGCAGGCGAAGTCCAGAGAGAGTGAGAGCAAGAGAGCTTGCACTTATGCTCTCCAGAGCGTGTGTTGATAGGCGATGTAACGGATGGAGTGCACGAAAAGTGAGCGCACAGAGCAATGATCCAAAGCGGAATGGATAAAAGCACTAACAAATTGCTTGCGCAAGTCTGATACGCGTTCGGAATATAGTTATTATTAACTCAATTGTTAAACAGCTAAACACAGATAACACTACTCGACAAAACCGAACTTTTTTTTTCCTCAAGGATCCAAACCGACTTTTTCTGATAGATATGGGTATTTAATTTTTTTTAAAGAATTATGGTTTTTTTCTATGGCAGAACTTTTTTTTTAAGAATTTTTGAAGTCTGGTATATTTTTTTTAAGCTTTTTTCAGAGGTAACGCTTGTTTTTTTCACATAACTATAGTATCTTTCATCTGGTTGTTAGGAACTTTGCTATTTTGAAAAGATAATTAAAACAGCTAGAAGTTAAGCCCAAATACTTTGTGATTTCAGCCTACCGTCTGGGAAATATAAAGCATTAAAATGCAAAAATGATGATTTTTGTGCGGTATTTTTTACGAAATTTTGACTTTAAAAACTCAGGAAAAGTAAAAAATGAACAAAAAAAATACAAATACAGCCAATCGAGAACAAAGCAAACGAAAAAGGGTTGTACATTTGGTACCTGATCGCGAATGTAAGAGCAAGTCAAATAGATCGATACCGATCCAACACAAACCTTGACTGCAATGAACTCAATGCCATAGATATTGTTGAATGGGAACCACTCAGATGAGAAATCCGTTTTCACAGCAATCAAAACCCCACCAGCAAAAGATGGACGGTCCATTCTATATGTGATAAACTTTGGAACGAAAATTTCATGATCATAGACGGAGGAGTTAAGCCAGGTTTCAGTTAAAGCGACAGCGTCAAAGTCAAAAGAGGCACTATTCGTATGTATTTCACACAATTTTCCTAACAGACTGCGTACGTTTTGGTAATGAATAATAAAAAGGTTATTTAGTTTTTTGAACTACCAGGGCCAGTAATATTGGGACTTTGGATAGAGTCTTTATGTAGGAACTCATGCTCAGGCCTAAAAATGAATTTGGTCACAATTATATCATTAGGCGAGGCGTTAAGTCTAGAGCAAAGATGTTGTTTAACATCCTCTGTTGTAGGCTCCGGTATAAGACGGGAGACAAAGATAGCATTTCGAGGTACCACTGCTCTTAGCTGAAGTCCCGAGCGAGAGAGAGAAAGTGGAGCCACTCCCACAAGAGATCTCGTGGCAGAAACGATGGCAGCGTCGGTAGCAATGGAAGGAACAGGAACAGTGACAGGAACGGTGGGGACATCATCATCGGCGGCCAGCAAGTCCACACTGGGAGCAATCACAGCGGAGCCGACAATGATGGACGTAGTAACTGCTTCATTGCTATTCGGTGTGAGAAAACCCAGAGCGACTGTAGGCGGATTGACTAACGGTGAGGCATGACCGCTCGGAGTAGCAAAGAATTTCGACGTATGCAGATGAGAGGCAAGAGTTCCAACTCCAATAGGTTGCAAGAGGTTGTTGTTATCAGTATGGGGGATTTTCCGTCTAGGAGATTCACTCAAGAGTTTGAGGCCAAGGAATTGTGTTTCGAGGGCCATGAACTGAAAACAAGTACGAGTCTGACTCATAAAAGTGCGCATTTCGGCCTCAATCTCACGGCAGGCCAAACATGACCAAAGTCAGACCAATGCGTTTTGAGATGAGATCGTGTAGAAGTTCAAAATTACCCCCCACCAGCACATTTTATATGGGCGACATTATCGCACAGCCAGCAGCAGTGGAATGAACCAAATTCTCATTTCTTTGCAATGCAGACAAGAGCCATTTTTGACAGCAGTTGAATCACTGTGCACGAAGAAAAACGCAAAGTGGGAGCGCAAGCGATATATGTAAGAGTGCAGGCAGCAGAACGAGCAACGATCAGCGGCAGACGATCCAGCGAAGTGACGAAAACAAACGGTAAAGCTCACAAAACAGAGACACCGAGAGAGCAATTCAAGAAGATGCAGATGCAGGCGAAGTCCAGAGAGAGTGAGAGCAAGAGAGCTTGCACTTATGCTCTCCAGAGCGTGTGTTGATAGGCGATGTAACGGATGGAGTGCACGAAAAGTGAGCGCACAGAGCAATGATCCAAAGCGGAATGGATAAAAGCACTAACAAATTGCTTGCGCAAGTCTGATACGCGTTCGGAATATAGTTATTATTAACTCAATTGTTAAACAGCTAAACACAGATAACACTACTCGACAAAACCGAACTTTTTTTTTCCTCAAGGATCCAAACCGACTTTTTCTGATAGATATGGGTATTTAATTTTTTTTAAAGAATTATGGTTTTTTTCTATGGCAGAACTTTTTTTTAAAGAATTTTTGAAGTCTGGTATATTTTTTTAAGCTTTTTTCAGAGGTAACGCTTGTTTTTTTCACATAACTATAGTATCTTTCATCTGGTTGTTAGGAACTTTGCTATTTTGAAAAGATAATTAAAACAGCTAGAAGTTAAGCCCAAATACTTTGTGATTTCAGCTTACCGTCTGGGAAATATAAAGCATTAAAATGCAAAAATGATGATTTTTGTGCGGTATTTTTTAAGAAATTTTGACTTTAAAAACTCAGAAAAAGTAAAAAATGAACAAAAAAATACAAATACTGCCAATCGGGAACAAAGCAAACGAAAAAGGGTTGTACATTTGGTACCTGATCGCGATCGCAATTCCCGATGGGCAGTTGGGCCCGCAGCCTTCAAAAATCTATTTTTTGTTCATTTTTTTCATTTTTTAGGTTTGGTTAACGAATTTTAGCTCCAAAGTCTCTCCATAGATTTGAATGAGCAATACCTTAAACGACGCCAAATTAAAGCACCTATACACAAACAAATTGAGGACACAGGATATACTTTTTTTTCGACTTTTCCTGAGTTTTTAAAGTTAAAATTTCGTAAAAAATACCGCACAAAAATCATCAGTTTTGCATTTCAATGCTTTGTATTTCCCAGACGGTAAGCTGAAATCACAAAGTGTTTGGGCTTATCTTCTAGCTGTTTTAATTATCTTTTCAAAATATTAAAGTTCTTAACAACCAGATGAAAGATACTAGAGTTATGTGAATAAAACAAGCGCTACCTCTGAAAAAAACTTAAAAAAAAAATACCAGCTTTAAAAAATTCTTTAAAAAAAGTTCTGCCATAGAAAAAAAAAAACAAATCATCAAACCATTTCTAAGCCCCAAATCTTTAAGAAAAAGTTGGTTTCGTTCCTTGAGGAACAATCGTGTTGACCAGTGTAATTGGCACAAAAAAGGACCGATTATGATGAGTTTAAAGATGAACACGATTTGTTGTAAAAGGCAAAAGGCAGAAAATGCAGGAGCGAGGTGAAAAGACGACCGGCTTAAGCAAGAGCACAAGAGCTATCGATTGCTCTTCACAATCGAAATCCTCCTGCTTGACCATCAGCGAATCTTCAGTACAACTTTCAACCTCCCAGAAACGCCTCAGTAACAGTTTCACTTGATCGAGAGACTCCTGTCTATCGTCAGATGAGGGCTGAGCCCAAAGTAAGGCAGGCCTACGTGTTTGCTGACCACCTCCTGAAAGCACCCATCCAAGGCGAGTCTTCTGAAGCGATGGCAAGCCACCAGCCAATTTAATTTGGACAATGCACAGCAGTTCGAAGAATAGGCTGGACCCAATGAGCAGGTCAATACGCTGTGGCCGGAAGAACTGCGTATCTTCCAATGCTAAATTCGGCGGAATTTTCCAACCAGAAACGTCAACTGAAAAGCTGGGCTGCTGCAGGGTGATTGTGGGAGCTACCAACGCGACGAAGCTGGTACTGTAGTCAGAGGCTTGGGACAGCAAATTGAGTCCCACAGTATAGCCCTCTGATACAAAACTGGAATCCCCAAGACCCGATACTGCGGCCGACGACATGGTCTTTTTATACCCGTACTCAAAAAAGAGTTAAGGGGTATTTTAAATTTGTGGTAAAAGTGGATGTGTATAACACAGAGAAGGAAACGTTTCCGACCCTATAAAGTATATATCAGGGGTGCCACAGAAATCACCTCCGCTGGAAAATCACCTCAATTCCATTCCGCCGTGCCACACACCGATTTTTAAGCGGAATCAAAATCACTCACAATTTATCCAGCGATTTGATTAAATACACCCATAAAACACACCCAAAACGATTGTAATCTTACTTTCCCATAAAGGTTATTCAATTGGTGATTAACCTCCATCCAAATAATTTAACATTAAACATGTTAAGTTAATAAAATAAGCATTTTAGTAAATCACAATTCAATCCGCTGACTGAATTTTCACTTAACGATTCCGCTCTCAATCCGCTGCAGAGCGAGGTGGCCACTTAGGGCGATTCGGACTTTCGAATTTAATACAGTAATACCACATTTTTTAAGCCGAATTCGGAGCAAGATATTTAATATTTAATTATATTGAAAGCATTCTGTTTTTCTTTAATTAAGCATTACAAAAAATAGCCCATAGGAGTAAAACTTCCTTTACGTCAAACGTGTGCATACTTTTTGTGCAAATTGCGAAAACATTTGTAGTCATTTGTAGTTCTACCAGGTGGCATCGCTTCAAAATGCCAAAATAGAACTAACAAACCATTTCTACATATTATTGCCATTGCATTTATGTCAAAAACCCCTGTTCGGCTATGTGCAGACCCATGGCAGCAGAAATATAAGCATAGCGATCATTATACCAAAAACTGGTAATTTGAATGAACTAAATTAGCAGTAGTTTGAGAAGACAATCACAAAAGCCACATGCGTATCGTCTGAAGCCTGCGCTGCAAGGTTTGTATTCTAATATGTTGCCTCCGTAGATCTTCGATGGCCAACAGTCTCGGTAGAAGCATTTTAATTAAGTTTCCCGTCAAATTCAGATGTATCTTTTCTTGAACAGCTGATTGCTGCCATGCCCGGAGAGTTGCCAGACAACTGCTAGAGTTGCCGAGTACATTGTTTTGTTTGACTCGCACGATATGAATGTTTTTTTTTATACCATAAAAGAAAAAAATTAAAAACCAATTGCTTTGATATGATAAAATCAATAAAACTGCAAAATGAACCCTATTCGAATTGAATCTTGAAAATTGTCAACCCTAGACTTAGTTCGAATTTGGTTTTTGACAATGCTAAGAAAAATTAAATCGCTCAGAATTCTGTGGCACGGCGGAAATTTTTAAGCGGAGTCCTCTGCGCGGTTTCGAATTTCACTAGTGATTTCTGTGGAACCCCTGATATATATGCTTTTAATCACGTCGGGGTCAACAAAATGTTGAGCTATGTAGCCTTTTCAATAGCGTAAAGTTAGATCGAAGTTTATAATTTGATTGAAATCACGACACACTTTGTTCGATTATATTATGTTTGCTTTATTTTCCATGCAAGGCGAGTGGGAGGATTATTGGGCAAGAATTAACAACAGGCGTGAGAACAGTAGTTTTTTTATAAATGAAAATTAATGATGTTTTTAGACGATGATAGATACAAAGTGCCTTCTGTTACGCAGACGAGCCCCCCTCACAGCCTTCGTAGGCTGACGAATTTCGAGAAAGGGCAAACAACTCAAGAGTGCAGAGTCAAGTAGGCAATGCTGTGCGTAAGCGACTAGCTCTGCTCTCTTTGCGCTGCCATGGGCAGGCGTTTAGACGAACAATTGGTTATTTTTAATTTTTTTTGTTAATTACAAAATTGTTTTTAAATTATGATAATCATTTTTGAAATATCAAAAATATTGAGGATGATGGAACTAGGATAGCATTTATATTTTGCAAAGCGAAATTTTTCGTAGCATAGATATATATCTGCGTTTTGGCTTTTTGCGGCTCTTTTTGACAGTTTCCATGTTTATCTGGTATGCCCAACATCTACAAAGAGTGCAAGTGCTTTTTCTTCAAAAACACCCCAGTAAGGAAGGCAGATGGCTCATGGGCATGGTCAGCAGCGGACCGGGTGGAAGCCTTTGCAGAAGAGCTGGAGTGCGGATTCAGACCATTCAAGACGGTCTCAGCGAAGAGAGCAAGCCTAGTTGCTGCTAAGCTGGATAACATCCACCAAATGGAGCTCCACTCAGAGCGCTTTTGTACCTGTTACAAATACTGAATAAATACTGAATACTTCACCAAAGCATGGAAAGGCGCGCAGGTTGTCATGCTGCATAAACCCAGCAAATCCCCGGACGACCTGGCCAATTACAGTCCAATCAGCATGCTCCCCAGTTTTGGGAAGCTCCTGCAGCGCTGCATTCTTCGCAGATTACACTACTCGACAAAATTTAACTTTTGATTTAGGCTGTGAACCAAAATGACTTTTTCTGATAGATTTCGGGATTTACAAATTTTTGTAGTATACCTTAACCTTAAATTAATGCGTCTATCAACATTTAAAAAAAAAAATACCAAAAAAATTATGATTTTTTTTTTTAATTACTTTTTTTTTTTAAGGATTCCGTAATAATTCCCTAATAGAGACTTACGACAAGTATGCAAATCTTAATCTAATATGTTTATTTAATTAATTGCACTTAATTACTTAGAGTACGTCCCTAGCTAGATATTATTGCTGGGTGGGAAGGTCTCATCGTCGGAGTAGTGTATGGCTAGTGTGGCAAGTTAAAGACTGCGCAAGTCTATTAGGATGGGCTTGAAGCTTGGCCTGATAGTTTGCTTTCACATTGGCAATTTCATCTTTAACTGATCCTACATTTAAGTCTTTATGGATATTTTCATTCCATATGTACCATGGTGCCCGAGTGATAGTTCTTAGTATCTTCGATTTATCTCTCTGGATTATTTCCAAATTACTGACGCAAGCATTTCCCCATAGCTCGGAGCCGTATGTCCACATGGATTTGAGAACTGCATTGTACAAAAGTACTTTGTACTCCAGTTTTAGTGGTGAACGGGTGTTTATTAGCCAATGTAGCTTACTAGCTTTAAATTTAAGTAGATTTCTTTTCGCTTCGATGTGTTGCTGCGAGACGACCCTACTGTTTGTGTACGCAAAGGTGATTCACTCTCGATTGGTGGGAAAACGCCTGATTTAGCTTTAGTGGGAATCGTTTGCTAGTTGGGGAGAGTTGCTCCATATAGGATATTTGAGCTCGATTTTTTTCATCTTTTAGGGCTATTTTTAGAAGCTCTTTCGAGGCAGGTGATCTGTGTGCTTGCCACTCTCGGCGAAGCCTTCAAGCCTTCTTGCACTTCAATGTGCCTTGAAATACGACTGCTGTTGAAAAGTTTATTAGGTACTAATATTGGTTTTGAGTGTTTTGCCGCCAGTGACATTGACGATACTAATGCTTCGACTGACCTATCAATGTCATCTTTCCAATAAATGTTTGAGCAGCTGTCAGAACTTATGTACATTCTGTATTTGAGCCAATCTGTTTGCTAGAAGTTAGAAAGTGTGGGCGTTCCGAAAGCTGTGGATGGTCGTAAAGGTGAAGTAGTACCCTTCGTGTTACTGCAAAATCAATCAAGTCGGGTTCCTTGTTTGGATCTGTGGGCCAATATATAGGCTTGCCCGGAGAGATAAAGTCTAGTTTGTTTCGTGGCGTTATTATAGCGTTATATAGTTGTCTTTCTTTCGGGTTGGTAAGTCTAGATCCTCAATGGGTGTAGTCATTGTAGTCACCAGCTGCTATAAATAGGTCACCTAGTAGGTTGAAGAATGTAACAAATTCTGTTTCGGAAATGCAGAAGAGCAGTGGTCAGTATACTGCGGCTTAGTTTAGGTAGCCGCTCTGAATATCAATATCAATATAAATTGATGTTGCCTGTAGATAAGGTGTAGCAAATGAAGGCAATGGATAATGCCTGATGCGATGCTTGATCAAATGGCCAGTACCTCCATGTGCCTTACCATCGGGATGATTTGTCGCATAGAAGTTATAGCCATTGAGGTGAAAGTAGTTTTTATTTGTTAGGTGAGTCTCTGATATGAGCATGGCTTCAATGTCGTGTTGAGCGAAGAACTTTAAGAACTCATATTTGTGCTGCGAAATGCCATTTTCATTCCAGAAACATATATTTAGACAAGCCATTTAACAGATTTCTGTTTGATTAGGAGCTCCAATAGGTGATTTTTGTTGCCCATAAGCTCCTTCATCGTTTGTTGTATTGCTACGATTGTGTTTGTTATAGTTACCAGCATAGACTCAATTCCACTTGGCAATTGGGACGGATTTGCATGGGTATGTTAGGCAGGGATTTCTGGGATCTGATTTGATGCCTGATGCTGCATTATTCCTGCTGTGGTTGGTTGAAGTGTCGGCTTGTAACTTAGCGCCTGAGCAAAAGAAACTCCTGGAGTCGTAGTTGATGGTATATATGGTAAGATTTGTCGGACGCCTGGGTTTCGAGCTGCAGTTATTTGTTGGCTTAAGCGATTTTTCAATTTCTTATAGACTGGTCAGTTCTACCTTGGCTGGGAATTTTTGATCTACTTATTATGTTCATAGCCGTTTTTACTTCGAATTCCTTATCGTTAAGCCCAGCTGTTATCTCATTGATTGGGACTGTTGGTTCGATTCCTTTCATAACCACTTGTAATCTTTGCTACTTTTAAGTTTGTAGGTGTAGTAATTCATTTTTTCATTTTCGAGGTATTTCGCAACTGATCGATAGATCAGAAGACACAGTTTTGAGTGAGGGCATTGTACTAGTTGTTGTCGATATTAGCAAATAGGATAGGCAGTACAGGTCGGGGATGGGCACTGAGCACTCCATGATCCACTTTGCAATGCAGGGGAGAGAGAGCGTGCTCTCTCCTCGTTCACTTGCAGTGATGCAGTTTTTTGTTGGTACTGCTGTCTTTGGCGGGCGTAAGTAAGCGTTGTTTTTTGCTTGCGAGAGCCGACGCTCGTCTTGTTGATGTTGCCGGGCTTGGCTCATTTTAGCTTTGGTTACAACAGATACAGGGCCCGTGCTCTTCACCAAGCTTAGCCGTTGACATTTTTTCCTTTCTAAAACTTATATTATTCTTTATTAATTATATGGTGTTCATGGGCAGCACGATCACAAGTGCCCATGCCTACCCCGAGCGCTTTTTCGCGAATTAATTTACGATTAATTGATTTACGCGGCGGAGCAATACAAAACTACGTCTGAAGTCGTTGACGGTTGAATGATGAAATTTGAATTTGAAAGCTTAGTATCTACGGGGCATTAAGCTGCAGATACAAAAGGTCTGGGTCGGATATATGGCTGCGTTTGTCAGCTTCTATAAAGTTCTATACAACCAGATATAAGAAAGTTATGTGAAAAATATAAGCCCTACCTCAAAAAAAAAAAAACGAAGAAGGAACGTGTAAGTCGCGGCAGAGTGTGAGAGCGAGAAAGAGATAGAGTAACGGATCTCATGCGGGTGGAGGCGGGGGAACCAATAGAAAATTAATTTCGTCAGTCTGGCTGTAATTATGATCCGATCTGATTCAGATTCGGCAATCTGGTAGATATGGGCATTCTGTACGATACTGCGTTTAGTTTTATCGTATCTTTAAAATTGTGCCTGCCACAGATTTTCGTCCTTTGTGTGGGCGGAAGGGGCGGGGGAAATTTTAAAATACACTTGTAACAGTGTGATATTACATGAGTCTGGCAACCAAATTTGGTTGCCCTAACTCTTATAGTCTCTGAGATCCAGGCGTCAAACAAGACGGACGGACGACAGACGGACAGACAGACATGGCTCTATCGACTCGGCTATTGATGCTGATCAAGAATATATATACTTTATGGGGTCGGAAACGTTTCCTTCTCTGCGTTACACATATCCACTTTTACCACAAATCTATTATACCCCTTAACTCTTTTTGAGTACGGGTATAAAAAATACCAGATTTTAAAAACTACACCATAAAAAACCATAATTTAATAATTTGTAAACCCTGAAATCTATAAAATAAAGTTATTTTGAGCCTAATTCTAGTGTTAAGCCTAGTACTCAGATCGAAAAGAACACCTGGCGAACAGAATCAGGGTTGATATTCGTATGAAACCGATAAGAAATATTTTACGCGTAAAACTGTTTTCTAGGCTCTGTACGGAAGGCAGTACTCAGATCGATAAACAAAAAGGTCGGTATATACTGGAAAAGTATCAGAAGCATTTGCCTATTTTTTTGGTATGTTTAGACCCACCTCGAAAAATATATCAATTTGATATCTCAATTCCTCAATTTCATTCCGCCGTGCCACACCCCGATTTTTCAGCGGAATCAAAATCGCTCACAATTTATCCAGCGATTTGACTAAAAACACCCATAAACTAACACCTAAAACGATTGGAATCTTACTTTCCCATAAAGGTTATTCAATTGGTGATTAACCCTCATCCAAATAATTTAACATTATACATGTTAAGTTAATAAAATAAGCATTTTAGTAAATCACAATTCAATCCGCTGACTGAATTTTCACTTAACGATTCCGCTCTCAATCCGCTTCAGAGCGAGGTGGCCACTTAGGGCGATTCGGACTTTCGAAGTTAATACAGTAATGCCACATTTTTTAAGTCGAATTCGGAGCAATATATTTAATATTAATTATACTGAAAGCATTCTGTTTTTCTTTTATTAGTCATTACAAAAAATAGCTCATTGCAGTAAAACTTCCTTTACGTCAAACGTGTGCATACTTTTTGTGCAAGTTGTGAAAACATTTGTAGTTCTACCAGGTGGCATCGCTTCAAAATTCCAAAACAGAACTAATAGCCTTTTTACACTGGGCGCGTCTGCTATCGATATCGGAATAGACGCAATGAAGCAGAAAAGGCGTTTACATTGGAAGACGTGCGTCTTGAATTTGGATTGGGTGCTTGATGACAAGGAAAGAAACACAAATTTTTGAAATTCAACAGAATTATGCAAGACATCAGGAAAATGGACGAAAAAGAATTGATTCTCATATTTAAATATTATTTTCAGACATTTCATTGTAGAGTTTGTGGGAGTTCCTCTTCAAATTATGAAAACCACCGAAGTTCGTCTCCAGCAGTGTCTTAATGGCATCAGTGGGTCAGAAAAATTTCGAATGATAATAATACAATCAGTTTCAAGTATTTTATTTAATGACTTTATGTATATTTTCACCTTTTTGCACAATCATACCTTTTTAGCGCCAAAATTTGATTTTTGATCTACAATTTGTTGTTGTTATTAGTGGTGATAGTTCTCTGATAGGCAGAAAAGCGAAAAAATGAACAAAATCAATCGAATATATCGAATAGACGCACATGAATCAGAAACTGACGCAACTTTTTGCCACCACTAGGGCACTATGCTTAACCTATGTAAAAAAAACTGCGTCTCCGGCAAGACGCAAAGAAGCAGGACGCAGCCCCAATGTAAACAGCCTATAACAAACCATTTCTACATATTATTGCCATTGCATTTATGTCAAAAATCCCTGTTCGGCTATGCCACTAACCATACAGTATATAGATGTGTCAGTTCATACAACGAAAGGGGCGCAGCTGAGTTTTCTGTCCCAGCACCCCCTGGCATTCGGCAGGGGTGCTGGGACCATTCGGCTGTGGTGCTGAGACGTTCGGGTCTTGGGCCTGAGACGTTCGGCATTTTTTCGACATGTTCGATTCATGACGAGATGCGAAGGCAAGCCGAAAATTGCAAATGTATGTGTGGTACACAGACACGACAAAATATCAGTTCTTATTTTCCGAAAGCGTTTTGAGTTTGTTTTGAGTTTCGTTTCCAAGTTGCGTAAATGTGTGTGTGCCATGTATTCACACATACTATGCTTGTGTGTGGGCTTTAACATTTTTGGGCGCTTGAACTGAATTTGGGTTTTTCGTTTTGTTTTAAGGGCTGATGTAGCGAACTGAGCTGACCTGCCGCAACATAAATGAGGAATGGGTAGAGTGGGTGGGGGTGGGAAATAAATACAATATATAAAAATAAAATATGTTAATTTTTTGACTTATTTGATGTTGCACACTTACATATACATATCCCTGTTTTAGAAATGTATATACTAAATAAAATGTGCATGTACATAAATATTGTGCAAATGACTCGGCTTTCGACTTTCGAATTTGTCAATAAATTCATTTTTTCCGAGAACTTTTCTATATATATTTATTTCTTTTTATATAAATAAATACATATATGCAAATAATTGGTATATATATATACAAATGCAGATTTTTTTACATAAATCAATTCTTTATCATATACATACATTAATTGTTAGCAAAGACTATACAATACAAAACAACAAAATATGAAGTCTGACGACGGGAACTGGTCCAGTCCAGGGCCGGATTAGCAGTTGCCTAGGGCCCACCCTAGGGCTAACAGAAACAATTTTAAAAAACTCAAATAGTGGATACAAAATATAATAGCCACTGATAAACATATATCTCTAATGTTTGTTTGATTAATTTGTAAGTTTTTTTTTCAAACGAGAAGAGAAGGAACTAAAAAACGTGAAAAAACGGAGAGCCACAGATTGATGGTTGCACAGGGCCCGGTTGAGGGTTGATGCGGCCCTGAATTGGCCGAAAAAAAGGCGGCAGGTCAGCTCAGTTCGCTACATCAGCCCTCAAAACAAAACGAAAAACCCAAATTCAGTTCAAGCAGCCAACAATTTTAAAGCCCACACACAAGCATAGTATGTGTGAATACATGGCACACACACATTTACGCAACTTGGAAACGAAACTCAAAACAAACTCAAAACGCTTTCGGAAAATAAGAACTGATATTTTGTCGTGTCTGTGTACCACACATACATTTGCAATTTTCGGCTTGCCTTCGCATCTCGTCATGAATCGAACATGTCGAAAAAATGCCGAACGTCTCAGGCCCAAGACCCGAACGTCTCAGCACCACAGCCGAATGGTCCCAGCACCCCTGCCGAATGCCAGGGGGTGCTGGGACAGAAAACTCAGCTGCGCCCCTTTCGTTGTATGAACTGACACATCTATATACTGTATGGTTAGTGGCTATGCGCACACCCATGGCAGCACAAATAGAAGCATAGCCATCATTATACCAAAAACTGGTAATTTTAATGAACTAAATTAGCAGTAGTTTGAGAAGACAAGTTGCCGAGTACAGTGTTTTGTTTGACTCGCACGATATTGGATGTTTTTTTGCTTTGAAATTATATAAGAACAGCTTTGAAAAACCAGATATTTTATATTATAACAGAAAAAAGAAAAACCAATTGTTTTGATATGATAAACATCAATAAAACTGCAAAATGAGCCCCATTCGAAATGAGTTTTGAAAAGTGTCAACCCAAGCCTTAGTTCGAATTTGGTTTGTAAAAATGAAAAATGAAATCGCTCGGAACTCTGTGGCAAGGCGGAAATCCTCTGCGCGGTTTTCAATTTCACTAGTGATTTCTGTGGCCGCCCCCCCCCCCTATATGACATTTGTTGACTAGCAAACAGTTTTTAGATCTGAGTACTAGGCTTAAAAGAATAAACCCCAAAAAATGATTTTTCATGTTTTCTGAAATGAATACATGAATTCTGAATACACTTTTATTTAAAAAATGAAGTTATGCAAAAAGATACATACTTGTATTAATCTTATTTCAACTTATAATATGCATATGCGTGTGTTAACTTAAATATCCATGCAGTACCAGAAGTGGGCGATGACAAATGTCAACTACGCGTCATTCAGAATTTTTTATCTGCCGCTGGGGCAGACGAGCAGAATATGAATTCGACGCGCCGGTCAGACCAAACTCTTTTTTTTTCTTTGTTTCTTTCTGTTACGACGCGTGCCGTAACAGAATTCGATTTTGCCGTCGGCGGCGACAACGTTGTTAGAATTGTGCGGTGAAAGTGAGACGCAGGTTTTGTTTATTTTGAGCAAAATTATTATCAGGTAAGTGCAGTGTTTCATTTAATTCAAAATAGTCTATTGTGCTTTTTAAAAAATGAAGAAAATGTAATATTGCGAAATTAAATGCGTTTTGGACGAAAATTTTCATTTCCAAAAACGAAAACAGAAAAAAAAAAAACTACCCGAGTGGTTCTTGAGTGGTTCTTGCGAGTCTTGAGTCGAACGGGTAAATATCTTCGCGGCTGTTTTGTTTTTGGCGCAAATGCACTGTAGATCAGCAGTGAGAGCATTGTTAACAAATTGAAAAATATTGTAATTAACCCATCCTATTTTAAAGACGATTCAGTTGAAGTGCCCGGAATGAGCACGACGACCTTGCGAACATGAGCAAATCAACAAAACTAAAAAGGTTCTGTCGAAAAAAGAACAAAGAGCACAAAAGATGTACTTAAATACATCACTTATTAGGGCCTTACTTTTTAAAGGAAATTCATCGCTTATAAAGGCCTTACTTTTCAAGGGAAATTGATCGCTTATTAAGGCCTTACTTTCGGTTAGTTCTCGCTTACTATTTCACCGATTATGCTCCTAGGACATCCCTGTGTTAACGTAAACAGCCTATCGTATGGCAGGTCATCGGTTATGTCATCGAGCTACATGACAATGCCATCGATGTGTGGTAGCTTACACATCGCTTACCCGTACTGCAGGATGTAAACAAAATTTGTTTGCTCTAGTCTAGTCACTGAGAACGGGCGGACAGACAGACTTGGCTATATCGTATGGGCTATTGATGCTGATCTATATATATATATATCTATATCTAATACCTATATATACTTTCTGGGGTCGGAAACGTTTCCTTTTCTGCGAATCACATATCCACTTTTACCACAAATACCATACAATACTATAAAAAGTATAACCAGGTAGATTCGGTAACCTAACCTAACCATAATCAGGTAGACTTCGGTTTTCACAATCACTTGCGTTTTTCTTTTCAGCCAAAAGTCATTTTTTTTCGTTTTCAGGCGATTTGGAATCCGCAAAAGTCGATTTATTTGCTCCTGCAGTGTTAAGCGAAAAATGTACTGCTGTTCTATTCACGAGTTAGTACCAGCTCATATAAAAAGGCACATGTTATGTTTAAAAAAGACTAATTGATTGTTCGCACTACTTCACTATTCTATTCACTTTTATTTATAACGAGAAGGAACGTGTGAGTCGCTTCTAAAGACGCGACTCTACTTATACCCGTACTCAGTCAGTATTTACATTTTGAACATATGATTTTTTGAATTTTAGAATTTCTTCATTCTGGCTATAATTATGATCCGTCTTTAGTTTTATCGTATCTTTAAAATTGCCACAGATTTTCGTCCTTTGTGGAGGCGGAAGGTGGCGGGGCGAAATTTTGAAATACACTTGTAGCAGTGTGATATCACATGAGTTTGGACACCAAATTTGGTTGCCCTAACTCTTATAGTCTCTGAGATCCAGGCGTCAAACAAGACGGACGGACGACAGACGAACAGAGACAGACGGACAGACATGGCTGTATCGACTCGGCTATTGATGCTGATCAAGAATATATATACTTTATGGGGTCGGATAGATTTTTGTATAATTGAAATTAAGAGATTCAAATATATTTTATCTTTAATTATGCTAATACAGATAAACCAGAAATTCAATAGCCTTTCCAAAACTGTAACACTTTCTATGAGTGAAATGTGTGTTATGCGTGTATTTCACCAAATCTCTCGCCATAGTACTAGAGTTTTCGAAACCAACCGACACCCTGATGTGGCAGCTATAATTCAAAACTCCACCCCGCCAGTTTTAATTATATAAGACATTTAAAAATCTTCAACATAATAGCGTAAATTAAAAATAACTTACAGTCCCGCCGCAAAGAGTTAGTATCATCCGTTAATCTTTGCTTAAATGATTCCAGTTTTCTGTTAAGTTCCATTTCCTTTGCAATTTGTTTCTTAATTGCTTCAATGCCGGCCAGATTTAGTTTTATTGACTCTCTATGTTTTCTAATCATATATTTTAATTTTAATCTTTTGTCGTTAGATACGTTGTTTTAACCTTACCTCATATTGTCCTGAACTTGAAAAAATATTTTATCTCTTAGTTGTATTGCTATAATAACTTCGCTCCATGCTTGAGTAAGCCGCTTATGCTCATTTTGTAACACCTCTAGATCAGTGTTGGCATCTGCTATACTCATATTTAAAATGCTAACTATATCTTTTATTGCTGTTTCCTCTTCACAAATTGACTGTAGCTCACTTTCTCTTTTTTTAACTTCCATTTCTAGCCGATAAAATAGAATGTCGGACTTCCGTTTCTCCTGAGATAGCTGTCTCTGTAATTGAGCATCTCTGCTAACAATGCGTTTAGCATTTTTCACTTCATCTTCTACATCAAAGGCCCATTTTTTTATATTACTACCTAAGCATTGGAGATCTTCCAGTTCAACCATCCTTTCATGATATAATGCTTTTTGAGATCTAGTTAGTTTTTCTTTTTCTTCGTAATTTTTTTTAATAGTATTTACACCAATTTCTTCCACTTGGCGGCTTTGTACGTGCATGTCGATTTCTAAAGATATTTCTTTAATTTGTTCTTCTTGAAAACCCATTTTATGCTGCATATCATATAATGTTAGCCCTTGCTCTTCCCGTCGTTGCTCCTTTGCTATAACTTGGTACTTAATTTCGGCAATTTCATTTTCTAACTTTTGCTTAGTACGTAACAGATGATCTTTTAATGACCGTTGAAACTTGTACAGAAGCGGATGATTCGGAGGAAGAATAGCCAATTGTTCCGGTTCAGGAGCCAGATGAGGAGCAAGCTCCGAAATATTGGCGAAGTCGCACGAATCCAAGTCATCAGTGTCCGGCATTCTTTTGAAATAATTATATTATTGTTTCTGATAAAAATATATGTACGCTTTTATATGTAAATATTTAAAATGAAATTTTATCACCTAAACAATGTTTGACAAATATAATAACAAAAAACGAATCGTACGTTGGTTGCTAAGGTTTTTCGTAGTTTAGGGTTGGTGCCAACTTGGTATCGATAAAAAATATTGTATTTATATATTCCCACTTTTTTATTTGTCATAAGTAAGTTTATCTATAAATGATAAATAAATTATCCTCATTTTTCCTTTATTAAGTAGGTCTGCGCATAGGTCGTTTTTTGATAAAGTATTGCGATTTAGCTATCAGTGTGTTTTGTGACCATAAACTAATAACTTGTGTTAAAGTGTGAACTGCCAGTTGCACCGTCGAAAAAATCATGCAACATATGTTATATACATATGTGTTAAGTATAATATTGGATGTAAATTATTTCCGATCTTCATATTTCCACCCACATCCTTTTAGTGTTTTTGGATCAAGTAGTGCACTGATTTAAAAGGCGTTCACATTGGGAGACGTGCGTCTTGAGAACAGCTGATTTGGGTGCTTGATGACAAGGAAAGTAACCAAGTTTAGGGAAATTAACATTACCGCAAAAAATTATGAAATTTGAAAGCTTAATATCTTCCAGGCGTTAAGCTGCAGATACAAAGTGTCTGGGTCGGATTTTAATCTGCAGTTGTCAGCTGTTCAGAACTGCAAAGTTATATGCAACCAGTAATAAGATACTTAAGTTATGTAAAAATAGAAGCACTACCTCTGAAAAAAAATCATGACAAAAATACCAGATTTTAAAAATTCATTAAAAAAATCTCCATACAAAAAATAAACTGCTACAACAATTTTTAACTCCAGAAATCTATCATAAAAAGTCATTTTAGTTCACAGCCAAAATAAAAAGTTCAATTGTGTTGAGTATTTATTATATTCTCATATTTATTTATTATTTTCAGACATTTCTTTGTAGAGTTTGTAGGAGTTCTTCTTCAAACCATGAAAACTGTATAAGTTGTTCTCTAGCAGTATCTTAATAGCACCAGGGGTCACGGATTTTATGTATTTTTTTACCTTTTCGCATAATGAAAATGTTTTAGCGCCAAATTTTAATTTTTGAACTGCAAGTTTTTGTTGTTATTACTGGTGATAGTTACGCTGATAGGCAGAAAGGTGCAAAAATGTTATGTTTAATAGAGACTAGCTGACCCGGAAAACTTCGTACCGCCTAACAGTCAATGAATGTTGTGTTACTTTTTAGCTGAACTAATTTAGGCTTTGATGAACGTAAAACAATGATACAAAATAATATATTTATATAGGAGTACCTACGATTTGATTTTAAATTATAATATTGAGGTCATCTACATCTTTATTTTTAGCGGCCAAAATTGCTCGCTCACTTAACCATTTAGTATTTTTGTGGTTAGCAATGATATTCGGGAATACTTTGTTGATAAGCTCGTCTTTTAATGATACGAAATTGCAAAAATTTGGAGGAAATGAAATCAAACCGCTCGATTTGTCAACAGGAACACGGCCATTACCGATAGTCAGCAATTGCTTCGAGAAATCATCAGCAGATAGATCGTTTAACAATGCAACTCTCATATTTACAGACAGTTGAAGTTTCTTTACATATCGCCACAGATTTGATGCTTTGAGGCAAGAGTTTATTTCGTCGTCAGCAGTAGATCTTGGAATGACTGGTAGTGTTTATCGGAAATCGCCAGATAATAAAATTATTGCGCCACCAAAACATATCGAGTCATTGCGCAGATCTTTTAATGTTCGGTCTAGTGCTTCCAATGCGCGTTTGTGCGCCATTGTGCATTCGTCCCATATGATGATTTTTGATGCTACTAAAACTGTGGCCATTTCGGAGTGTTTCGAAATGTTACATGTCGGTTGTTCAGTAGTTTAAAGGTTTAATGGCAATTTTAACGCTGAGTGAGCCGTACGGCATCCGTCTAACAATGCGGCCGCTATTACAGAAGAAGCAATTGCTACCGCAATTTCGGATCTAGCACGTACAATGACATGAGGAATGTCTTCCCAGTTCCACCGGGGGCATCCAAAAAAATAAGCCGCCATTTCCATCATCAATTGCATTAATCAGTGTATCATAGACTTCCCTCTGCTTAGGATTCAACAGAGGTACATTCGTTTGAACTGATTGGATTAGTTCATGTGGATCATATTCACGTTCACGTTCCAATTCTCTATTAAATGCGTCATTCATTCCGCGATCTGGCGCTGAAATTCCTAACCTACCTAACAAACTGCCGCACAGTGATTCAAATGATGTTGGCCCTCGAACATGTACCAGCAACAACCGAAAATAGAAACATTCATCATTCTTCGGATGAACTGTGTAAATACTACCAAGAGCATCAGTAGAACGCATATCTGGATGACCAGGAACTGCATCGCCTTGCTTCCGACGCTGAAATTTCTTCGATGTAGCGTTCCAAGTGTAATAACGTGGCATTTCTGAGTAAAGCAAAGTTCATGCGAACGGATCGCTTTGACAAATCGCAAAGAAACTGGTCAGTGTTGTCGCTGGAGGTGTTTCGGCACGTTGAGCAGCATTCGACGCTGTGAAATATACTCTCTGACCGTTCTCTAGATGCGCCCCCAAATGTAAAACAGTGGGATGACGTTCGTGAATAGGGAATGAAAATATACGCCAAATTGCTTCATTGCAGTTCACATATCTACCAACTTGATAGCGCGTGATTTCATCGTTGGTATTGGATGTTTGATACCAAAAACCGCCATGTCGCTCCCTTTCGTGACATATTTGCAAATGTATTTAATTGACTTGACCGAATTGCAATACTCAACATTACAATGTGCTTTGAATGTTTTGGAAAGAAGTGGCGAATATGGAACAATCCAACTGTTGTCAACTACGAAATCGTTTCCTTTCACTTTAGTTTTGATAGTTCTACCATTATCATCGGGTGATCCGTTTCAAGGGCTGCCTCTCTTTGCTCTTGTGTTTGAGAAGCACGAATTAAGGCCCTTCTTTGCTCCATACTAACACGTCGCTGTTCTCGTGCAATTTCTCGTTCTCCATCATATAATTGACTCACGATATTCCGTTGCCTAATTGCATTACGGCTTCGCTGGGAAAGATTAGATCTTCTAGGACGCGGCATTGTTATGAAAATGTGCACTCGCATAAAACCACCAAACTGATTTTTTATTCCCTAAATTCCGTTCCTTTCCGATGATTTTATGTAGAATACTGTAGAATAAATCTTAGGTATTGACTATTTGACAGGATTGGACAACAAATGTTTGACATGGAGAAAGAAAATCAATGAAAACTCGATATTTGTAATAAAAAAGTTTTTAAGATGTATTCTGCTATTCGGGACGGAAACAAATCCAACAAATCAAAAACCATGGCAATCGGTCCAGCCGTTCTCGAGTTATAAGTGTTGTAACAGACACGACTTTCTTTTATATATATAGATAGATTTATCGATAGCCAAATCGGGCTGTCACAGCTGTTCGCAGCAGGCTCCGGTTTTCACATTCAGTTCGCATTTTACTTTTCAGCAAAAAGCCATACTTTCATTTCAAGGCGCTCTGGAATCCACAAAAGTTTTTTTTTAGTTCTATTATGTATGTTGCAACAATTATCACAGACAATAAAGTACAATTACTGTTACTGTTCATTAGTTTCTTTTGTTAATGGTCAATGACAATTTCTATTTACAATTTACCATTTTAAGTTGAATGCGGAACCAACGGACGAAAACGGAGATTGTGCAACAATAATTTTTATGTACCTGGTGGCCAACTCGGACGGATGGATGCGGTTTAACCTTTGCCTGGTTCTGCTCCTTACCAAACTTCTAGCGAGCACGTTCGGGTGGCTCCTTAGTTTGGTCAAGTATCAGCACCACAGATATTTTGGAGGGTCTTGTTCTGAAACACCCTCATCATGTCCAGGTTCGTTTTCGCTGCGATACCATAAACCTGGATGCCATACCTCCATGCAGGCGCCAGGATTACCTTATATATGCGGATATTGTTGGTCAGGCTGAGCTTGTTGTTAGGCTTAAGAAGCCAGTCGAGTTTTCTAGCCCTGCTTTCCAAGGCGCTTCTGACCAGCCTTGTGTGGCTGGCAAAGGTCAAGCGGGTGTCCAGCGTGATTCCCAGGTAGTTTGGTTCTTTTCGCTTCTCCAGCAGCTCGCCATGAAGAAATACCCCAGGTCACGTTCCTGCCCTTAGCGTGTGTGTCACTACCGCACACTTATCAGGGTTCACACTGATATTTCACCACATGTCCAGTTCTCCAACCTTTTAAGGTTGCCGGTTTTCCGCTGGAGGTTTTCCGTGGCGTCGTAAACGCAGTTGACCCTTGTTGAAAGGACTGCCGTGTCGTCGATTGGCTGGGACGTATTGTCAACGCTATTCTTAGGCATATCGTACTTGAAAAGGCTGTACAGCGTTGGCCCTAGCACGTGGCCTTGCGGGACTCCGGCTTCAATCACCTTCACCGTGGAAACTGCTCCACTCTGTGCGACTTGGAACGTTCTGTTCTTTAGGCAGCTTCCAATAACACTACTCGACAAAATCGAACTTTTTTTTTCCTCAAGGATCCAAACCGACTTTTTCTGATAGATATGGGGCTTTACAATTTTTTAAAGAATCATGGTTTTTTTTCTATGGCATAACTTTTTTTGAAGAATTTTTTCAAAATAGCAAAGTTCTTTACAACCAGACGTAAGATACTAGAGTTATGTGAAAAAAACAAGAGCTAACTCTGAAAAAGCTTTGAAAAGAAATACCAGACTCCAAAAACTAACTTCCTCTCTTGTAGTTACCTACCAGAATGCTAGAGGCTTGCGTAGTAAGCTCAGCACTCTTTTCCTTGAGAGTCTCGCATTCTCATCCCACGTTATTGTGTTCACCGAGACCTGGTTAAAGCCGGACATCCTTAGTTCCGAAGTTTTGGCAGGTCGGTACACAATTTTTAGAAATGACCGTTTGTCTCGATGGGGAGGTGGGGTCCTTATTGCAGTGGACTCAAACTTCACGTCGGAACATTTCATGGTCCAGGTTCAACAAGACCTGGAATTCCTGTGCGTAAAACTGATTCTCCCAGGCTTTTCCATCTTCATTACTTGCTCGTATATTCCACCTTCCTCGGATAACTTAATATACGAGCATCACCTGTCCGCTTTAAAAACTGTTTCTTCCTCGCTATCAGATAAAGACCATATGATAGTTCTTGGTGATTTCAATTTGCCAGGTACTGTTTGGTCTTCGGTAAACGAGTCTAATAACCTTGTGCCCATGTCACGACATGACTTCCTGTCTCAAGTCAACCATGTGAAAAATTCCTTGGGTCGATTGCTTGATCTGTGCTTTGTCTCGGATCCGACCATAGCGTTGTTAACCCGAGCCCTTCCGCTCAGTATACCTGAAGACTCCTACCATCCTACATTCGAAGTGTCAGTCGATATTGGCCCTACTGTATTGGATCGAATGGGTAGGCTATCTGAACGTGTCCGCTGCTTTCGTAAAGCCGAGTTTACGGAGCTTAATAACCTTATTAGGGATTTTGATTGGTCCGCTCTGTATTTGTGCACTGACGTTATGAAAGGCACAAACATTTTTTACAATGTACTTGGCACATTTTTTGATTCTTGTGTCCCACTTTCTTGTCCGGTTAGATCTGGAAAGCCTCCTTGGTTTACCAAAGAGTTATCCAGTCTACAAAATTGTAAATCAAGACTTTATAAAAAATTTCGAGAAATTTCTCCCTCTTCTCTTTCTCACTATGTAATAGCTCGGTCAAATTTCTCCGTTCTTAATGCTCAATGCTATAAAAACTACCTATCTCGATGCAGGATACGATTTTTACAGGACCCTAAACAGTTTTACAGCTTCGTAAATAGTAAGCGTATAACGTCCGCTTATCCATCCTCGTTGTCTTTTCTCAATATGTCAGCAAACAATGATCAGGCAATTGCCGATCTTTTTGCCAAATTTTTCAGACAACCTATTCTCATGAAAGCAACTCTGGTCAGCCGTATCCATACAGTTTACCAAGATCGAATGGCATCTTCAGCCCCTTGTTAAATGAAAGCTCACTGCTTCATGATCTTCGACTAGTTAAGCCGGTGTTTTCACCAGGTCCCGACGGAGTTCCCGGCTGTGTACTTAGGTACTGTGCCGACGCTCTGTGTGGACCCTTGCTTAAACTATTCACCCTATCCATTAACTCTTCATGCTTCCCCCCCATCTGGAAGGAATCTTTTATTATTCCGCTCCATAAGAAAGGCAGCAAGTCTGATGCAAATAATTATAGAGGTATATCTAAGTTATCCGCTATTCCTAAAATGTTTGAAAAATTTTAACTCCGCACTTGCAACATCTCTGCAAATCACTTATATCTCCGTCCCAGCACGGATTTATAAGGCGACGATCAACAACCACAAATTTATTAGAGTTTACCTCTTTTATCATCAAAGGCTTTCAAGGTAACTTGCAGACGGATGTCATTTACACTGATTTTAGTAAAGCATTCGATTCTGTAAACCATTCCCTTTTAGCAAAAAAACTTAATCTTTTGAGATGGATTTCTAGCTACCTTCGTTCTAGGTCTCAAAGAGTCCTCTTTAAAAACTCCTTCTCTTCACCTGTTAAGGTTACTTCTGGAGTACCACAGGGCAGCCATCTAGCCCCCCTACTATTCACACTCTTTATTAATGATATGCCTTCAGTATTAACAAACTCTCGAGTACTCATGTATGCGGATGATGTTAAACTTTGTGTCCAGTACATTTCATTTCACTCTCGCTTGCAATCCGATCTCAATAACTTTCAATCATGGTGTTGTGCAAATATGTTACACCTAAATGCCTCGAAATGCAAAGTAATGACATTTCATCGCTCCAGCCCCCTTTTGGCTCCTTATAGCCTCTGCGGTGGTTCTCTTGAGAGAATTACCTTGGTTGATGATCTTGGTTTTAAATTAGACCCAAAGTTAAAGTTTTCTAAACACATTTCTACCATGGTAAATAAGGACATGGGTGTGCTTGGGTTTATAAAGAGGTGGTCAAAGGAATTTGACGACCCCTATATAACGAAGACTCTCTACATCTCGCTTGTTCGTCCGATTCTAGAGTACGGCTCTTGTGTATGGTGCCCCCAGTACAAAGTACACCAGGACCGTATAGAATCAGTTCAGAAAAACTTTTTACTTTTTGCTCTGCGTGGCCTTAACTGGGATGCAGGTGTGAGACTGCCATCTTATCCTCGTAGATTGCTTTTAAGTTAGTCGTAGAAAAATGCTTGGTGTGATTTTTATGCACAACCTGATCAAGGGTGACGTAGATAGCCCTGACTTGTTGAGCCGCATAAACTTTACGATTCCTATTAGATCTACTAGAAACTTCATTCCTTTGTTCCTTCCGCTTTGTAGATCGAATTATTCCTTGCACGAACCATTTAGGGTACTTTGCTCGGACTTCAATTCCCTCTACCACATAATATCAACTACTAATTCCCTTCCTCTCCTTAAATCACTAATACTAACATACCTTTCCCGTAATTAGTTATATTTCTTAGCTATCTTTGCATGTTTAGCTCTTTGAGTTGTGTTTAGCTCTAATTTTCCTCGAATTTTTAGTCTAACACCTATCTTTCCTGCATGCTCGCGATCGGTTCGGTAACACGGGTCGCGCGTCATGCGGCAGCGCCCCTCGGTCGGTTGGGCGGGAGGAGGGATGCGTTTCTGCCTTCGGTTCCGCGCGTAACAGGCTTCGGCTTGGTGTCGCATGGGCCACTTGATGGTGCAGTCATTGCATATAAACATCCAGACATAAAAAAAAAATTCTTCAAAAAAAAGTTCTGCCATAGAAAAAAAATAAATCATCAAACCATTTCTAAGACCCCATATCTTTAAGAAAAAGTTGGTTTTGTTCCTTGAGGAAAAATCGTTTTGAGTAGTGTAATCAGCTGGCGGTTTATCAGGGGTTTTATAATCGCAAGTAATCCGTCGTGCCAAACTCTGTCGAATGCTTGCTGGATGTCCAAGTACGCCCGTACAACGTATCTCTTGTGGAAGCCATCCAGGATATGATCCACCACCCTATGCAGTTGCTCCGGAGTACCATGCCTCAGCCTCAACCCAAATTGGTGATTAGGGATAGCTCGATTTACGGATGGGCTGTCCATTATCAATAGTCAACACTAGAATTAGGATCAAAATAACTTTATCTTATAGATTTCAGGGTTTACAAATTTTTAACGAATTATGGTTTTTTTTCATGGTGTAGTTTTTAAAATCTGGTATTTTTTATACACGTACTCAAAAAAGAGTTAAGGGATATATTAGATTTGTGGTAATAGTGGATGTGTGTAACGCAGAGAAGGAAACGTTTCCGACCCCATAAAGTATATATATTCTGGATCAGCATCAATAGCCGAGTCGATACAGCCATGTCTGTCTGTCTGTCTCTGTCCGTCTGTCGTCCGTCCGTCTTGTTTGACGCCTGGATCTCAGAGACTATAAGAGTTAGGGCAACCAAATTTGGTGTCCAAACTCATGTGATATCACACTGCTACAAGTGTATTTCAAAATTTCACCCGCCCCTTCCGCACACACAAAGGACGAAAATCTGTGGCAGGCACAATTTTAAAGATACGATAAACGATAAAAGACAGATCATAATTATAGCCAGAATGAAGAAATTAATCTCTCGCACACTTTGCCGCGTTCAGTGCGCGAGCAACCCCTAGCGGAGGATATGTAAAATCTAAATGATATATATATTATCTACATGTTAGATGTATAATATACAAAATATATGTAGATGTAGATAAAAGAAGTAGCAAACAAATTTAAAATGAACAATTTTTTTATTAATTCTAAAATTCAAAAAATCATATGTTCAAAATGTGAATACTGACTGAGTACGGGTATAAGTAGAGTCGCGTCTTTAGAAGCGACTCACACGTTCCTTCTCGTTATAAATAAAAGTGAATAGAATAGTGAAGTTGTGCGAACAATCAATTAGTCTTTTTTAAACATAACATGTGCCTTTTTATATGAGCTGGTACTAACTCGTGAATAGAACAGCAGTACATTTTTCGCTTAACACTGCAGGAGCAAATAAATCGACTTTTGCGGATTCCAAATCGCCTGAAAACGAAAAAAAATGACTTTTGGCTGAAAAGAAAAACGCAAGTGATTGTGAAAACCGGAGCCTACCTGATTATGGTTAGTTAGGTTACCGAATCTACCTGGTTATACTTTTTATAGTATTGTATGGTATTTGTGGTAAAAGTGGATATGTGATTCGCAGAGAAGGAAACGTTTCCGACCCCAGAAAGTATATATAGGATATAGATATATATATATATATATATATATATATATAGATCAGCATCAATAGCCCATACGATATAGCCAAGTCTGTCTGTCCGCCCGTTCTCAGTGACTAGACTAGAGCAAACAAATTTTGTTTACATCCTGCAGTACGGGTAAGCGATGTGTAAGCTACCACACATCGATGGCATTGTCATGTAGCTCGATGACATAACCGATGACCTGCCATACGATAGGCTGTTTACGTTAACACAGGGATGTCCTAGGAGCATAACCGGTGACATAGTAAGCGAGAACTAACCGAAAGTAAGGCCTTAATAAGCGATCAATTTCCCTTGAAAAGTAAGGCCTTTATAAGCGATGAATTTCCTTTAAAAAGTAAGGCCCTAATAAGTGATGTATTTAAGTACATCTTTTGTGCTCTTTGTCCTTTTTTCGACAGAACCTTTTTAGTTTTGTTGATTTGCTCATGTTCGCAAGGTCGTCGTGCTCATTCCGGGCACTTCAACTGAATCGTCTTTAAAATATGATGGGTTAATTACAAATTTTTCAATTTGTTAACAATGCTCTCACTGCTGATCTACAGTGCATTTGCGCCAAAAACAAAACAGCCGCCAAGATATTTAGCCGTTCGACTCAAGACTCGCAAGAACCACTCAAGAACCACTCGGGTAGTTTTTTTTTTCTGTTTTCGTTTTTGGAAATGAAAATTTTCGTCCAAAACGCATTTAATTTCGCAATATTACATTTTCTTCATTTTTTAAAAAGCACAATAGACTATTTTGAATTAAATGAAACACTGCACTTACCTGATAATAATTTTGCTCAAAATAAACAAAACCTGCGTCTCACTTTCACCGCACAATTCTAACAACGTTGTCGACGCCGACGGCAAATCGAATTCTGTTACGGCACGCGTCGTAACAGAAAGAAACAAAGAAAAAAAAAGAGTTTGGTCTGACCGGCGCGTCGAATTCATATTCTGCTCGTCTGCCCCAGCGGCAGATAAAAAATTCTGAATGACGCGTAGTTGACATTTGTCATCGCCCACTTCTGGTACTGCATGGATATTTAAGTTAACACACGCATATGCATATTATAAGTTGAAATAAGATTCATACAAGTATGTATCTTTTGCATAACTTCATTTTTTAAATAAAAGTGTATTCAGAATTCATGTATTCATTTCAGAAAACATGAAAAATCATTTTTTGGGGTTTATTCTTTTAAGCCTAGTACTCAGATCTAAAAACTGTTTGCTAGTCAACAAATGTCATATAGGGGGGGCGGCCACAGAAATCACTAGTGAAATTGGAAACCGCGCAGAGAATTTCCGCTTGGAAATTTCCGCCGTGCCACTGAATTCCGAGCGATTTCATTTTTCTTAAAGCATTGTTACTAAGGGTAGGGTTGACACTATTCAAAATTCATTTCGAATGGGTCTCATTTTGCAGTTTTATTGATTTTATCATATCAAAACAAGCGATGCCACCTGTTAGAACTACAAATGACTAAAAATGTTTTCACAATTTGCACAAAAAGTATGCACACGTTTGACGTAAAGGAAATTTTACTGCAATTCGGTTTATTTTGTTGTAATGCTTAATTAAAGAAAAACGGAATGATTTCAATATAATTAATATGAAATATCTTTCTCCGAATTCGGCTTAAAAATGGTGCATTACTGCATTAAATATGCAATAAATATAGTGAAATCGTTTCAAAATAAATTCACAAATATGTATATATATGTATAATTTAAAAAAATACATATCTATGTAGATATACAAACATATGTATCTGTAAGAATCTAAATGAACAGGTAAATGAATATGAACAGGTATTTTTTTGCGCAATTTCGAAATACAAAGTTTTGTATTGTATTTGTATAACCTTGCAATAGCGTTCAAATATTTAGACATGTATTTACAACGCCGGAGAGAAATAAACTCGAGGTAGTTCTGTTGCATTGTTTGAAATTATGCATGTACATACATGTATGTATAATTATTTATATGTACATTAATATACATACATTTATTTACGAGTCTATGAAATCTAGTCCTTCAGATTAGAAACCATTCGCCTGAAATAGTTTCCATTACTATTTTAAGGAATCAATATTGCTAAAAATTAAATCAACTAACTCCAAAGACTTTAAAATTTACATCAGGAACAAATTACATTTAAATTTCCATTCGATGTGCATCTTCGTACAGGCGCGCGGGGTACTGACACATAATTTTGTTTGGGATATGCTTTGCCTCTGGGCGAGCCTCCGCTGCCTAGAATTCTTCGTTTGTTCGTCAATGCTTTGGACAGCTGAGTGTCCCCAAATTAAAAAAAAACAGCAACAATACACAGTTTTAATAATTCATAATAATAATAATTCACAGAAATCCGCTGGAAAATCACCTCAATTCCATTCCGCCGTGCCACACACCGATTTTTCAGCGGAATCAAAATCGCTCACAATTTATCCAGCGATTTGATTAAATACACCCATAAAACACACCTAAAACGATTAGAATCTTACTCTCCCATAAAGGTTATGCAATTGGTGATTAACCCTTATCCAAATAATTTAACATTATAAATGTCAAGTTAATAAAAGTTATTCAATCCGCTGACTGAATTTTCACTTATCGATTCCGCTCTCAATCCGCTGCAGACCGAGGTGGCCACTTAGGGCGATTCGGGCTTTCGAGTTAATAGAGTAATACCACATTTTTTAAGTCGAATTCGGAGCAATTAATTTAATATTAATTATACTGAAAGCATTCTGTTCTTTAACCATTTCTAACCATTTCTAACCATTTCTCAAATAAGTCAAAAAATTAACATATTTTATTTTTATATATTGTATTTATTTCCCACCCCCACCCACTCTACCCATTCCTCATTTATGTTGCGGCAGGTCAGCTCAGTTCGCTACATCAGCCCTCAAAACAAAACGAAAAACCCAAATTCAGTTCAAGCAGCCAACAATTTTAAAGCCCACACACAAGCATAGTATGTGTGAATACATGGCACACACACATTTACGCAACTTGGAAACGAAACTCAAAACAAACTCAAAACGCTTTCGGAAAATAAGAACTGATATTTTGTCGTGTCTGTGTACCACACATACATTTGCAATTTTCGGCTTGCCTTCGCATCTCGTCATGAATCGAACATGTCGAAAAAATGCCGAACGTCTCAGGCCCAAGACCCGAACGTCTCAGCACCACAGCCGAATGGTCCCAGCACCCCTGCCGAATGCCAGGGGGTGCTGGGACAGAAAACTCAGCTGCGCCCCTTTCGTTGTATGAACTGACACATCTATATACTGTATGGTTAGTGGCTATGCGCAGACCCATGGCAGCACAAATAGAAGCATAGCCATCATTATACCAAAAACTGGTAATTTTAATGAACTAAATTAGCAGTAGTTTGAGAAGACAAGTTGCCGAGTACAGTGTTTTGTTTGACTCGCACGATATTGGATGTTTTTTTGCTTTGAAATTATATAAGAACAGCTTTGAAAAACCAGATATTTTATATTATAACAGAAAAAAGAAAAACCAATTGTTTTGATATGATAAACATCAATAAAACTGCAAAATGAGCCCCATTCGAAATGAGTTTTGAAAAGTGTCAACCCAAGCCTTAGTTCGAATTTGGTTTGTAAAAATGAAAAATGAAATCGCTCGGAACTCTGTGGCAAGGCGGAAATCCTCTGCGCGGTTTTCAATTTCACTAGTGATTTCTGAATACACTTTTATTTAAAAAATGAAGTTATGCAAAAAGATACATACTTGTATTAATCTTATTTCAACTTATAATATGCATATGCGTGTGTTAACTTAAATATCCATGCAGTACCAGAAGTGGGCGATGACAAATGTCAACTACGCGTCATTCAGAATTTTTTATCTGCCGCTGGGGCAGACGAGCAGAATATGAATTCGACGCGCCGGTCAGACCAAACTCTTTTTTTTTCTTTGTTTCTTTCTGTTACGACGCGTGCCGTAACAGAATTCGATTTTGCCGTCGGCGGCGACAACGTTGTTAGAATTGTGCGGTGAAAGTGAGACGCAGGTTTTGTTTATTTTGAGCAAAATTATTATCAGGTAAGTGCAGTGTTTCATTTAATTCAAAATAGTCTATTGTGCTTTTTAAAAAATGAAGAAAATGTGATATTGCGAAATTAAATGCGTTTTGGACGAAAATTTTCATTTCCAACAACGAAAACAGAAAAAAAAAAAAACTACCCGAGTGGTTCTTGAGTGGTTCTTGCGAGTCTTGAGTCGAACGGGTAAATATCTTCGCGGCTGTTTTGTTTTTGGCGCAAATGCACTGTAGATCAGCAGTGAGAGCATTGTTAACAAATTGAAAAATATTGTAATTAACCCATCCTATTTTAAAGACGATTCAGTTGAAGTGCCCGGAATGAGCACGACGACCTTGCGAACATGAGCAAATCAACAAAACTAAAAAGGTTCTGTCGAAAAAAGAACAAAGAGCACAAAAGATGTACTTAAATACATCACTTATTAGGGCCTTACTTTTTAAAGGAAATTCATCGCTTATAAAGGCCTTACTTTTCAAGGGAAATTGATCGCTTATTAAGGCCTTACTTTCGGTTAGTTCTCGCTTACTATTTCACCGATTATGCTCCTAGGACATCCCTGTGTTAACGTAAACAGCCTATCGTATGGCAGGTCATCGGTTATGTCATCGAGCTACATGACAATGCCATCGATGTGTGGTAGCTTACACATCGCTTACCCGTACTGCAGGATGTAAACAAAATTTGTTTGCTCTAGTCTAGTCACTGAGAACGGGCGGACAGACAGACTTGGCTATATCGTATGGGCGGTTTTCACAATCACTTGCGTTTTTCTTTTCAGCCAAAAGTCATTTTTTTTCGTTTTCAGGCGATTTGGAATCCGCAAAAGTCGATTTATTTGCTCCTGCAGTGTTAAGCGAAAAATGTACTGCTGTTCTATTCACGAGTTAGTACCAGCTCATATAAAAAGGCACATGTTATGTTTAAAAAAGACTAATTGATTGTTCGCACTACTTCACTATTCTATTCACTTTTATTTATAACGAGAAGGAACGTGTGAGTCGCTTCTAAAGACGCGACTCTACTTATACCCGTACTCAGTCAGTATTTACATTTTGAACATATGATTTTTTGAATTTTAGAATTTCTTCATTCTGGCTATAATTATGATCCGTCTTTAGTTTTATCGTATCTTTAAAATTGCCACAGATTTTCGTCCTTTGTGGAGGCGGAAGGTGGCGGGGCGAAATTTTGAAATACACTTGTAGCAGTGTGATATCACATGAGTTTGGACACCAAATTTGGTTGCCCTAACTCTTATAGTCTCTGAGATCCAGGCGTCAAACAAGACGGACGGACGACAGACGAACAGAGACAGACGGACAGACATGGCTGTATCGACTCGGCTATTGATGCTGATCAAGAATATATATACTTTATGGGGTCGGATAGATTTTTGTATAATTGAAATTAAGAGATTCAAATATATTTTATCTTTAATTATGCTAATACAGATAAACCAGAAATTCAATAGCCTTTCCAAAACTGTAACACTTTCTATGAGTGAAATGTGTGTTATGCGTGTATTTCACCAAATCTCTCGCCATAGTACTAGAGTTTTCGAAACCAACCGACACCCTGATGTGGCAGCTATAATTCAAAACTCCACCCCGCCAGTTTTAATTATATAAGACATTTAAAAATCTTCAACCTAATAGCGTAAATTAAAAATAACTTACAGTCCCGCCGCAAAGAGTTAGTATCATCCGTTAATCTTTGCTTAAATGATTCCAGTTTTCTGTTAAGTTCCATTTCCTTTGCAATTTGTTTCTTAATTGCTTCAATGCCGGCCAGATTTAGTTTTATTGACTCTCTATGTTTTCTAATCATATATTTTAATTTTAATCTTTTGTCGTTAGATACGTTGTTTTAACCTTACCTCATATTGTCCTGAACTTGAAAAAATATTTTATCTCTTAGTTGTATTGCTATAATAACTTCGCTCCATGCTTGAGTAAGCCGCTTATGCTCATTTTGTAACACCTCTAGATCAGTGTTGGCATCTGCTATACTCATATTTAAAATGCTAACTATATCTTTTATTGCTGTTTCCTCTTCACAAATTGACTGTAGATCACTTTCTCTTTTTTTAACTTCCATTTCTAGCCGATAAAATAGAATGTCGGACTTCCGTTTCTCCTGAGATAGCTGTCTCTGTAATTGAGCATCTCTGCTAACAATGCGTTTAGCATTTTTCACTTCATCTTCTACATCAAAGGCCCATTTTTTTATATTACTACCTAAGCATTGGAGATCTTCCAGTTCAACCATCCTTTCATGATATAATGCTTTTTGAGATCTAGTTAGTTTTTTTTTTTCTTCGTAATTTTTTTTAATAGTATTTACACCAATTTCTTCCGCTTGGCGGCTTTGTACGTGCATGTCGATTTCTAAAGATATTTCTTTAATTTGTTCTTCTTGAAAACCCATTTTATGCTGCATATCATATAATGTTAGCCCTTGCTCTTCCCGTCGTTGCTCCTTTGCTATAACTTGGTACTTAATTTCGGCAATTTCATTTTCTAACTTTTGCTTAGTACGTAACAGATGATCTTTTAATGACCGTTGAAACTTGTACAGAAGCGGATGATTCGGAGGAAGAATAGCCAATTGTTCCGGTTCAGGAGCCAGATGAGGAGCAAGCTCCGAAATATTGGCGAAGTCGCACGAATCCAAGTCATCAGTGTCCGGCATTCTTTTGAAATAATTATATTATTGTTTCTGATAAAAATATATGTACGCTTTTATATGTAAATATTTAAAATGAAATTTTATCACCTAAACAATGTTTGACAAATATAATAACAAAAAACGAATCGTACGTTGGTTGCTAAGGTTTTTCGTAGTTTAGGGTTGGTGCCAACTTGGTATCGATAAAAAATATTGTATTTATATATTCCCACTTTTTTATTTGTCATAAGTAAGTTTATCTATAAATGATAAATAAATTATCCTCATTTTTCCTTTATTAAGTAGGTCTGCGCATAGGTCGTTTTTTGATAAAGTATTGCGATTTAGCTATCAGTGTGTTTTGTGACCATAAACTAATAACTTGTGTTAAAGTGTGAACTGCCAGTTGCACCGTCGAAAAAATCATGCAACATATGTTATATACATATGTGTTAAGTATAATATTGGATGTAAATTATTTCCGATCTTCATATTTCCACCCACATCCTTTTAGTGTTTTTGGATCAAGTAGTGCACTGATTTAAAAGGCGTTCACATTGGGAGACGTGCGTCTTGAGAACAGCTGATTTGGGTGCTTGATGACAAGGAAAGTAACCAAGTTTAGGGAAATTAACATTACCGCAAAAAATTATGAAATTTGAAAGCTTAATATCTTCCAGGCGTTAAGCTGCAGATACAAAGTGTCTGGGTCGGATTTTAATCTGCAGTTGTCAGCTGTTCAGAACTGCAAAGTTATATGCAACCAGTAATAAGATACTTAAGTTATGTAAAAATAGAAGCACTACCTCTGAAAAAAATCATGACAAAAATACCAGATTTTAAAAATTCATTAAAAAAATCTCCATACAAAAAATAAACTGCTACAACAATTTTTAACTCCAGAAATCTATCATAAAAAGTCATTTTAGTTCACAGCCTAAATAAAAAGTTCAATTGTGTTGAGTATTTATTATATTCTCATATTTATTTATTATTTTCAGACATTTCTTTGTAGAGTTTGTAGGAGTTCTTCTTCAAACCATGAAAACTGTATAAGTTGTTCTCTAGCAGTATCTTAATAGCACCAGGGGTCACGGATTTTATGTATTTTTTTACCTTTTCGCATAATGAAAATGTTTTAGCGCCAAATTTTAATTTTTGAACTGCAAGTTTTTGTTGTTATTACTGGTGATAGTTACGCTGATAGGCAGAAAGGTGCAAAAATGTTATGTTTAATAGAGACTAGCTGACCCGGAAAACTTCGTACCGCCTAACAGTCAATGAATGTTGTGTTACTTTTTAGCTGAACTAATTTAGGCTTTGATGAACGTAAAACAATGATACAAAATAATATATTTATATAGGAGTACCTACGATTTGATTTTAAATTATAATATTGAGGTCATCTACATCTTTATTTTTAGCGGCCAAAATTGCTCGCTCACTTAACCATTTAGTATTTTTGTGGTTAGCAATGATATTCGGGAATACTTTGTTGATAAGCTCGTCTTTTAATGATACGAAATTGCAAAAATTTGGAGGAAATGAAATCAAACCGCTCGATTTGTCAACAGGAACACGGCCATTACCGATAGTCAGCAATTGCTTCGAGAAATCATCAGCAGATAGATCGTTTAACAATGCAACTCTCATATTTACAGACAGTTGAAGTTTCTTTACATATCGCCACAGATTTGATGCTTTGAGGCAAGAGTTTATTTCGTCGTCAGCAGTAGATCTTGGAATGACTGGTAGTGTTTATCGGAAATCGCCAGATAATAAAATTATTGCGCCACCAAAACATATCGAGTCATTGCGCAGATCTTTTAATGTTCGGTCTAGTGCTTCCAATGCGCGTTTGTGCGCCATTGTGCATTCGTCCCATATGATGATTTTTGATGCTACTAAAACTGTGGCCATTTCGGAGTGTTTCGAAATGTTACATGTCGGTTGTTCAGTAGTTTAAAGGTTTAATGGCAATTTTAACGCTGAGTGAGCCGTACGGCATCCGTCTAACAATGCGGCCGCTATTACAGAAGAAGCAATTGCTACCGCAATTTCGGATCTAGCACGTACAATGACATGAGGAATGTCTTCCCAGTTCCACCGGGGGCATCCAAAAAAAATAAGCCGCCATTTCCATCATCAATTGCATTAATCAGTGTATCATAGACTTCCCTCTGCTTAGGATTCAACAGAGGTACATTCGTTTGAACTGATTGGATTAGTTCATGTGGATCATATTCACGTTCACGTTCCAATTCTCTATTAAATGCGTCATTCATTCCGCGATCTGGCGCTGAAATTCCTAACCTACCTAACAAACTGCCGCACAGTGATTCAAATGATGTTGGCCCTCGAACATGTACCAGCAACAACCGAAAATAGAAACATTCATCATTCTTCGGATGAACTGTGTAAATACTACCAAGAGCATCAGTAGAACGCATATCTGGATGACCAGGAACTGCATCGCCTTGCTTCCGACGCTGAAATTTCTTCGATGTAGCGTTCCAAGTGTAATAACGTGGCATTTCTGAGTAAAGCAAAGTTCATGCGAACGGATCGCTTTGACAAATCGCAAAGAAACTGGTCAGTGTTGTCGCTGGAGGTGTTTCGGCACGTTGAGCAGCATTCGACGCTGTGAAATATACTCTCTGACCGTTCTCTAGATGCGCCCCCAAATGTAAAACAGTGGGATGACGTTCGTGAATAGGGAATGAAAATATACGCCAAATTGCTTCATTGCAGTTCACATATCTACCAACTTGATAGCGCGTGATTTCATCGTTGGTATTGGATGTTTGATACCAAAAACCGCCATGTCGCTCCCTTTCGTGACATATTTGCAAATGTATTTAATTGACTTGACCGAATTGCAATACTCAACATTACAATGTGCTTTGAATGTTTTGGAAAGAAGTGGCGAATATGGAACAATCCAACTGTTGTCAACTACGAAATCGTTTCCTTTCACTTTAGTTTTGATAGTTCTACCATTATCATCGGGTGATCCGTTTCAAGGGCTGCCTCTCTTTGCTCTTGTGTTTGAGAAGCACGAATTAAGGCCCTTCTTTGCTCCATACTAACACGTCGCTGTTCTCGTGCAATTTCTCGTTCTCCATCATATAATTGACTCACGATATTCCGTTGCCTAATTGCATTACGGCTTCGCTGGGAAAGATTAGATCTTCTAGGACGCGGCATTGTTATGAAAATGTGCACTCGCATAAAACCACCAAACTGATTTTTTATTCCCTAAATTCCGTTCCTTTCCGATGATTTTATGTAGAATACTGTAGAATAAATCTTAGGTATTGACTATTTGACAGGATTGGACAACAAATGTTTGACATGGAGAAAGAAAATCAATGAAAACTCGATATTTGTAATAAAAAAGTTTTTAAGATGTATTCTGCTATTCGGGACGGAAACAAATCCAACAAATCAAAAACCATGGCAATCGGTCCAGCCGTTCTCGAGTTATAAGTGTTGTAACAGACACGACTTTCTTTTATATATATAGATAGATTTATCGATAGCCAAATCGGGCTGTCACAGCTGTTCGCAGCAGGCTCCGGTTTTCACATTCAGTTCGCATTTTACTTTTCAGCAAAAAGCCATACTTTCATTTCAAGGCGCTCTGGAATCCACAAAAGTTTTTTTTTAGTTCTATTATGTATGTTGCAACAATTATCACAGACAATAAAGTACAATTACTGTTACTGTTCATTAGTTTCTTTTGTTAATGGTCAATGACAATTTCTATTTACAATTTACCATTTTAAGTTGAATGCGGAACCAACGGACGAAAACGGAGATTGTGCAACAATAATTTTTATGTACCTGGTGGCCAACTCGGACGGATGGATGCGGTTTAACCTTTGCCTGGTTCTGCTCCTTACCAAACTTCTAGCGAGCACGTTCGGGTGGCTCCTTAGTTTGGTCAAGTATCAGCACCACAGATATTTTGGAGGGTCTTGTTCTGAAACACCCTCATCATGTCCAGGTTCGTTTTCGCTGCGATACCATAAACCTGGATGCCATACCTCCATGCAGGCGCCAGGATTACCTTATATATGCGGATATTGTTGGTCAGGCTGAGCTTGTTGTTAGGCTTAAGAAGCCAGTCGAGTTTTCTAGCCCTGCTTTCCAAGGCGCTTCTGACCAGCCTTGTGTGGCTGGCAAAGGTCAAGCGGGTGTCCAGCGTGATTCCCAGGTAGTTTGGTTCTTTTCGCTTCTCCAGCAGCTCGCCATGAAGAAATACCCCAGGTCACGTTCCTGCCCTTAGCGTGTGTGTCACTACCGCACACTTATCAGGGTTCACACTGATATTTCACCACATGTCCAGTTCTCCAACCTTTTAAGGTTGCCGGTTTTCCGCTGGAGGTTTTCCGTGGCGTCGTAAACGCAGTTGACCCTTGTTGAAAGGACTGCCGTGTCGTCGATTGGCTGGGACGTATTGTCAACGCTATTCTTAGGCATATCGTACTTGAAAAGGCTGTACAGCGTTGGCCCTAGCACGTGGCCTTGCGGGACTCCGGCTTCAATCACCTTCACCGTGGAAACTGCTCCACTCTGTGCGACTTGGAACGTTCTGTTCTTTAGGCAGCTTCCAATAACACTACTCGACAAAATCGAACTTTTTTTTTCCTCAAGGATCCAAACCGACTTTTTCTGATAGATATGGGGCTTTACAATTTTTTAAAGAATCATGGTTTTTTTTCTATGGCATAACTTTTTTTGAAGAATTTTTTCAAAATAGCAAAGTTCTTTACAACCAGACGTAAGATACTAGAGTTATGTGAAAAAAACAAGAGCTAACTCTGAAAAAAGCTTTGAAAAGAAATACCAGACTCCAAAAAACTAACTTCCTCTCTTGTAGTTACCTACCAGAATGCTAGAGGCTTGCGTAGTAAGCTCAGCACTCTTTTCCTTGAGAGTCTCGCATTCTCATCCCACGTTATTGTGTTCACCGAGACCTGGTTAAAGCCGGACATCCTTAGTTCCGAAGTTTTGGCAGGTCGGTACACAATTTTTAGAAATGACCGTTTGTCTCGATGGGGAGGTGGGGTCCTTATTGCAGTGGACTCAAACTTCACGTCGGAACATTTCATGGTCCAGGTTCAACAAGACCTGGAATTCCTGTGCGTAAAACTGATTCTCCCAGGCTTTTCCATCTTCATTACTTGCTCGTATATTCCACCTTCCTCGGATAACTTAATATACGAGCATCACCTGTCCGCTTTAAAAACTGTTTCTTCCTCGCTATCAGATAAAGACCATATGATAGTTCTTGGTGATTTCAATTTGCCAGGTACTGTTTGGTCTTCGGTAAACGAGTCTAATAACCTTGTGCCCATGTCACGACATGACTTCCTGTCTCAAGTCAACCATGTGAAAAATTCCTTGGGTCGATTGCTTGATCTGTGCTTTGTCTCGGATCCGACCATAGCGTTGTTAACCCGAGCCCTTCCGCTCAGTATACCTGAAGACTCCTACCATCCTACATTCGAAGTGTCAGTCGATATTGGCCCTACTGTATTGGATCGAATGGGTAGGCTATCTGAACGTGTCCGCTGCTTTCGTAAAGCCGAGTTTACGGAGCTTAATAACCTTATTAGGGATTTTGATTGGTCCGCTCTGTATTTGTGCACTGACGTTATGAAAAGCACAAACATTTTTTACAATGTACTTGACACATTTTTTGATTCTTGTGTCCCACTTTCTTGTCCGGTTAGATCTGGAAAGCCTCCTTGGTTTACCAAAGAGTTATCCAGTCTACAAAATTGTAAATCAAGACTTTATAAAAAATTTCGAGAAATTTCTCCCTCTTCTCTTTCTCACTATGTAATAGCTCGGTCAAATTTCTCCGTTCTTAATGCTCAATGCTATAAAAACTACCTATCTCGATGCAGGATACGATTTTTACAGGACCCTAAACAGTTTTACAGCTTCGTAAATAGTAAGCGTATAACGTCCGCTTATCCATCCTCGTTGTCTTTTCTCAATATGTCAGCAAACAATGATCAGGCAATTGCCGATCTTTTTGCCAAATTTTTCAGACAACCTATTCTCATGAAAGCAACTCTGGTCAGCCGTATCCATACAGTTTACCAAGATCGAATGGCATCTTCAGCCCCTTGTTAAATGAAAGCTCACTGCTTCATGATCTTCGACTAGTTAAGCCGGTGTTTTCACCAGGTCCCGACGGAGTTCCCGGCTGTGTACTTAGGTACTGTGCCGACGCTCTGTGTGGACCCTTGCTTAAACTATTCACCCTATCCATTAACTCTTCATGCTTCCCCCCCATCTGGAAGGAATCTTTTATTATTCCGCTCCATAAGAAAGGCAGCAAGTCTGATGCAAATAATTATAGAGGTATATCTAAGTTATCCGCTATTCCTAAAATGTTTGAAAAAATTTTAACTCCGCACTTGCAACATCTCTGCAAATCACTTATATCTCCGTCCCAGCACGGATTTATAAGGCGACGATCAACAACCACAAATTTATTAGAGTTTACCTCTTTTATCATCAAAGGCTTTCAAGGTAACTTGCAGACGGATGTCATTTACACTGATTTTAGTAAAGCATTCGATTCTGTAAACCATTCCCTTTTAGCACAAAAACTTAATCTTTTGAGATGGATTTCTAGCTACCTTCGTTCTAGGTCTCAAAGAGTCCTCTTTAAAAACTCCTTCTCTTCACCTGTTAAGGTTACTTCTGGAGTACCACAGGGCAGCCATCTAGCCCCCCTACTATTCACACTCTTTATTAATGATCTGCCTTCAGTATTAACAAACTCTCGAGTACTCATGTATGCGGATGATGTTAAACTTTGTGTCCAGTACATTTCATTTCACTCTCGCTTGCAATCCGATCTCAATAACTTTCAATCATGGTGTTGTGCAAATATGTTACACCTAAATGCCTCGAAATGCAAAGTAATGACATTTCATCGCTCCAGCCCCCTTTTGGCTCCTTATAGCCTCTGCGGTGGTTCTCTTGAGAGAATTACCTTGGTTGATGATCTTGGTTTTAAATTAGACCCAAAGTTAAAGTTTTCTAAACACATTTCTACCATGGTAAATAAGGACATGGGTGTGCTTGGGTTTATAAAGAGGTGGTCAAAGGAATTTGACGACCCCTATATAACGAAGACTCTCTACATCTCGCTTGTTCGTCCGATTCTAGAGTACGGCTCTTGTGTATGGTGCCCCCAGTACAAAGTACACCAGGACCGTATAGAATCAGTTCAGAAAAACTTTTACTTTTTGCTCTGCGTGGCCTTAACTGGGATGCAGGTGTGAGACTGCCATCTTATCCTCGTAGATTGCTTTTAAGTTAGTCGTAGAAAAATGCTTGGTGTGATTTTTATGCACAACCTGATCAAGGGTGACGTAGATAGCCCTGACTTGTTGAGCCGCATAAACTTTACGATTCCTATTAGATCTACTAGAAACTTCATTCCTTTGTTCCTTCCGCTTTGTAGATCGAATTATTCCTTGCACGAACCATTTAGGGTACTTTGCTCGGACTTCAATTCCCTCTACCACATAATATCAACTACTAATTCCCTTCCTCTCCTTAAATCACTAATACTAACATACCTTTCCCGTAATTAGTTATATTTCTTAGCTATCTTTGCATGTTTAGCTCTTTGAGTTGTGTTTAGCTCTAATTTTCCTCGAATTTTTAGTCTAACACCTATCTTTCCCTGCATGCTCGCGATCGGTTCGGTAACACGGGTCGCGCGTCATGCGGCAGCGCCCCTCGGTCGGTTGGGCGGGAGGAGGGATGCGTTTCTGCCTTCGGTTCCGCGCGTAACAGGCTTCGGCTTGGTGTCGCATGGGCCACTTGATGGTGCAGTCATTGCATATAAACATCCAGACATAAAAAAAAAAATTCTTCAAAAAAAAGTTCTGCCATAGAAAAAAAAATAAATCATCAAACCATTTCTAAGACCCCATATCTTTAAGAAAAAGTTGGTTTTGTTCCTTGAGGAAAAATCGTTTTGAGTAGTGTAATCAGCTGGCGGTTTATCAGGGGTTTTATAATCGCAAGTAATCCGTCGTGCCAAACTCTGTCGAATGCTTGCTGGATGTCCAAGTACGCCCGTACAACGTATCTCTTGTGGAAGCCATCCAGGATATGATCCACCACCCTATGCAGTTGCTCCGGAGTACCATGCCTCAGCCTCAACCCAAATTGGTGATTAGGGATAGCTCGATTTACGGATGGGCTGTCCATTATCAATAGTCAACACTAGAATTAGGATCAAAATAACTTTATCTTATAGATTTCAGGGTTTACAAATTTTTAACGAATTATGGTTTTTTTTCATGGTGTAGTTTTTAAAATCTGGTATTTTTTATACACGTACTCAAAAAAGAGTTAAGGGATATATTAGATTTGTGGTAATAGTGGATGTGTGTAACGCAGAGAAGGAAACGTTTCCGACCCCATAAAGTATATATATTCTGGATCAGCATCAATAGCCGAGTCGATACAGCCATGTCTGTCTGTCTGTCTCTGTCCGTCTGTCGTCCGTCCGTCTTGTTTGACGCCTGGATCTCAGAGACTATAAGAGTTAGGGCAACCAAATTTGGTGTCCAAACTCATGTGATATCACACTGCTACAAGTGTATTTCAAAATTTCACCCGCCCCTTCCGCACACACAAAGGACGAAAATCTGTGGCAGGCACAATTTTAAAGATACGATAAACGATAAAAGACAGATCATAATTATAGCCAGAATGAAGAAATTAATCTCTCGCACACTTTGCCGCGTTCAGTGCGCGAGCAACCCCTAGCGGAGGATATGTAAAATCTAAATGATATATATATTATCTACATGTTAGATGTATAATATACAAAATATATGTAGATGTAGATAAAAGAAGTAGCAAACAAATTTAAAATGAACAATTTTTTTATTAATTCTAAAATTCAAAAAATCATATGTTCAAAATGTGAATACTGACTGAGTACGGGTATAAGTAGAGTCGCGTCTTTAGAAGCGACTCACACGTTCCTTCTCGTTATAAATAAAAGTGAATAGAATAGTGAAGTTGTGCGAACAATCAATTAGTCTTTTTTAAACATAACATGTGCCTTTTTATATGAGCTGGTACTAACTCGTGAATAGAACAGCAGTACATTTTTCGCTTAACACTGCAGGAGCAAATAAATCGACTTTTGCGGATTCCAAATCGCCTGAAAACGAAAAAAAATGACTTTTGGCTGAAAAGAAAAACGCAAGTGATTGTGAAAACCGGAGCCTACCTGATTATGGTTAGTTAGGTTACCGAATCTACCTGGTTATACTTTTTATAGTATTGTATGGTATTTGTGGTAAAAGTGGATATGTGATTCGCAGAGAAGGAAACGTTTCCGACCCCAGAAAGTATATATAGGTATAGATATATATATATATATATATATATATATATAGATCAGCATCAATAGCCCATACGATATAGCCAAGTCTGTCTGTCCGCCCGTTCTCAGTGACTAGACTAGAGCAAACAAATTTTGTTTACATCCTGCAGTACGGGTAAGCGATGTGTAAGCTACCACACATCGATGGCATTGTCATGTAGCTCGATGACATAACCGATGACCTGCCATACGATAGGCTGTTTACGTTAACACAGGGATGTCCTAGGAGCATAACCGGTGACATAGTAAGCGAGAACTAACCGAAAGTAAGGCCTTAATAAGCGATCAATTTCCCTTGAAAAGTAAGGCCTTTATAAGCGATGAATTTCCTTTAAAAAGTAAGGCCCTAATAAGTGATGTATTTAAGTACATCCGGCTCAGCTACAAAAAGCCGGGGACATGGCCATCAACTGGCTGCAAAGTATCTTCAGGAAGATACTGACAGTGGGAAAAATCCCCCGCGCTTGGCTAAAGGCTAAAATAGTCTTTATCCCCAAAGCAGGGAAACCCTCACACACAACCCCAAAAGACTTCAGACCAATAAGTCTATCGTCCTTCCTTCTCAAAACCTTTGAGAGACTAGTCGGGCTGCAGCTGAGGACAACCATAAATCCTCAGTGGCTGTCAGGCGCTCAACATGCCTACCGAAAAGGGAAATCCACGGAAACGGCACTCCATGAAGTAATCTCGGCGGTGGAGAAATCTCTACACGTCAAAGAATACTCCTTAATTGCCTTCCTAGACATTGAGGGAGCTTTTAACAACGTCATACCGGGAGCCATCACAGAGGCCCTGACTGACCTGGGAGTGGATCGTCACTTGGTGATGCTCATAGATCAATTGCTCACATGCAGGACAGTGACATCATCAATGGGATCGTCCACTCAGTCAAGGTATGTCAACAGAGGCACCCCGCAAGGTGGTGTCCTGTCTCCCCTTCTATGGAACATAGCAGTCAATAAGATTCTGTGTGACCTGGAAGGGGAGGGCTGCAAGGTGGTAGCATACGCGGATGACGTTGCCATTATCTTCTCGGGAAAATTCCCCCAAACACTCTGCGATCTAATGACCGCGAAGCTCGCGCGACTGTCAAAATGGACAAAGTCGCGTGGACTGGGAGTTAATCCCTCAAAAACGGAACTTGTGTTGTTTACAACCAAGTACAAAATCCCGTCCCTCAACCCCCCAATACTAAACGGATGCAGGCTCTCCTTCAGCGACAGTGCCAGTTACTTAGGGTTGGTAATTGACAAAAAGCTTAGCTGGAACCTGAGCATCAAAGACAGGGTGAAGAAGGCTACGATAGCCCTCTACACTTGCAAGAAGGCCATTGGGCTAAAATGGGGCATGAACCCAAAAATAGTCCAATGGATCTACCTGGCAATAGTAAGACCAATACTGCTCTACGGAGTCGCAGTGTGGTGGCCTGCCCTATCGAAGGGGACCATCACCAAACAACTAGGCAAGGTGCAGCGTACTGCAGCCCTATGCATCAGTGGAGCTCTGAGCACAACACCAACGGATGCGCTAAATGCCATATTATGCCTGCAGAGCCTTGACCTTGCAGGTAAGGAGCAGGCAGAAAAGGCAGCAATCCGTCTGAGAGACTCTGACCAATGGGTGTCACATCACACCGGTCATGCGTCCATCCTAAATGGGAACAAAATCGTCCCCACAAAAACGGACTACTGCGTTCCGAGGGAGTATACATATACCCCCTTTGAAACAATCATCCCTCAAAGAGACAACTGGCTTGAGGGACCACCTGGTCCAAAAGGAGCCATTCGAATCTTTACCGATGGCTCAAAGTTGGACAACAAGGTCGGAGGAGGAATCTACTCCGAACAGCTGAACATAAGTTACTCCTTCAGGCTCCCGGATCACTGCAGTGTCTTCCAAGCGGAGGTCATAGCGATCAAGGAAGCTTTGAGCTGTCTTCAGGAACTAACCCCTGCGGCAACTCACATAAATATATATAGTGACAGCCAAGCTGCAATCAAATCGCTGAATGCGATAACGACAAGCTCGGCTACCGTGGCAAACTGTCGCAAATCTCTTCATGAGATGGCTTATCAGTTCGTCATCAGCCTAATATGGGTCCCGGGCCACCAGGACATTGAAGGCAACTGCATAGCAGACGAGCTGGCCAGAGCTGGAACAACAATCCCCCTTCTCAATGATAAGGAGGATATTCGTATGCCAATGGCCACCTGCAAGCTCAAAATAAAAGAACATTTTAAGCAACTAATAAATGACAGATGGCAAACTGTGCCACTATGTCGCATAACTCGGCAAACATGGCCTAACATAAATAAGAAGCGCACCGATGAGCTCTGCAAACTCAGCAGGAGTAGGTGCAGCTCAGTCATACGCTCCCTTACGGGACACTGGCTAATAGGCACACATGCAAACAGGCTGGGTGCCCTATATAACGACTTCTGTCGAAGCTGTAGAGATGAGGACGAGGAGGAGACGGTGGAACACCTGTTCTGCTCCTGCCCGGCTCTCAGTAGAAGGAGACTTCAATACTTGGGCGCTCCTTTTCTAACTGACATTTCGGACATGTCTACAATTAGTCCCAGACGGATCGCAGGCTTCATAAGGGCATCCGGATGGGATAATGGATAGCATAGGGTCTCACGAGGGAGAATGGGAACAAAGCATGCGGTATCACAACGGGCCGAAACCGGCCTAGGTGTGTCGGGTCTCTGACAACCCCGACAGCCGCCTCAACCTAACCTAACCTAACCTAAGTACATCTTTTGTGCTCTTTGTCCTTTTTTCGACAGAACCTTTTTAGTTTTGTTGATTTGCTCATGTTCGCAAGGTCGTCGTGCTCATTCCGGGCACTTCAACTGAATCGTCTTTAAAATATGATGGGTTAATTACAAATTTTTCAATTTGTTAACAATGCTCTCACTGCTGATCTACAGTGCATTTGCGCCAAAAACAAAACAGCCGCCAAGATATTTAGCCGTTCGACTCAAGACTCGCAAGAACCACTCAAGAACCACTCGGGTAGTTTTTTTTTTTCTGTTTTCGTTTTTGGAAATGAAAATTTTCGTCCAAAACGCATTTAATTTCGCAATATTACATTTTCTTCATTTTTTAAAAAGCACAATAGACTATTTTGAATTAAATGAAACACTGCACTTACCTGATAATAATTTTGCTCAAAATAAACAAAACCTGCGTCTCACTTTCACCGCACAATTCTAACAACGTTGTCGCCGCCGACGGCAAAATCGAATTCTGTTACGGCACGCGTCGTAACAGAAAGAAACAAAGAAAAAAAAAGAGTTTGGTCTGACCGGCGCGTCGAATTCATATTCTGCTCGTCTGCCCCAGCGGCAGATAAAAAATTCTGAATGACGCGTAGTTGACATTTGTCATCGCCCACTTCTGGTACTGCATGGATATTTAAGTTAACACACGCATATGCATATTATAAGTTGAAATAAGATTCATACAAGTATGTATCTTTTTGCATAACTTCATTTTTTAAATAAAAGTGTATTCAGAATTCATGTATTCATTTCAGAAAACATGAAAAATCATTTTTTGGGGTTTATTCTTTTAAGCCTAGTACTCAGATCTAAAAACTGTTTGCTAGTCAACAAATGTCATATAGGGGGGGGCGGCCACAGAAATCACTAGTGAAATTGGAAACCGCGCAGAGAATTTCCGCTTGGAAATTTCCGCCGTGCCACTGAATTCCGAGCGATTTCATTTTTCTTAGCATTGTTACTAAGGGTAGGGTTGACACTATTCAAAATTCATTTCGAATGGGTCTCATTTTGCAGTTTTATTGATTTTATCATATCAAAACAAGCGATGCCACCTGTTAGAACTACAAATGACTAAAAATGTTTTCACAATTTGCACAAAAAGTATGCACACGTTTGACGTAAAGGAAATTTTACTGCAATTCGGTTTATTTTGTTGTAATGCTTAATTAAAGAAAAACGGAATGATTTCAATATAATTAATATGAAATATCTTTCTCCGAATTCGGCTTAAAAATGGTGCATTACTGCATTAACTTCGAAAGCCCGAATCGCCCTAAGTGGCCACCTCGGTCTGCAGCGGATTGAGAGCGGAATCGATAAGTGAAAATTCAGTCAGCGGATTGAATAGTGATTTACTAAAATGCTTATTTCATTAACTTAAAATGTATAATGTTAAATTATTTTGATGAGGGTTAATCACCAATTGAACAACCTTTATGGGAAAGTAAGATTCCAATCGTTTTAGGTGTGTATTTAGATGTGTATTTAATCAAATCGCTGGATAAATTGTGAGCGACTTTGATTTCGCTGAAAAATCGATGCGGAATGGATATGAGGTGATTTTCCAGCGGAAGTGATTTCTGTGTATATTTTACAGTTTGAAACGTTACTCCAGCCGTTTCTCCATATTATTTTATGAAGAATACTTTAAATGACGCCTAATTAATTATAATTTGAATTATAAACAGAAGTGTGGAGTGAGAAATTTACATGTACATGTCTAAAACAGGGATATGCATATGTAAATGTGCCCTCAAAACGAAACGAAAAACCAAAGCGGCCAAAAATTGTAGAGCCCACTCACAAGCACAGTATGTGTGAATACATGGCACACACACACATTTACTTAACCTGGAAACAAAGCTCTAAACAAACTTAAAACGGCTTCTGAAAATACCCTGCAGTACGGGTAAGCGATGTGTAAGCAACCACACATCGATGGCAACGTCATGCAGCTCGATGACATAAGCGATGACCTGCCATACGATGTGCTGTTTACTTTAACACGGGGATGTCCTAGGAGCATAATCGATGACATAGTAAGCGAGAATTAGCCGAAAGTAAGGCCTTAATAAGCGATGAATTTCCCTTAAGAAGTAAGGCCTTAATAAGCGATGAATTTCCCTTGAAAAGTAAGGCCTTAATAAGCGATAAATTTCCCTTAAAAAGTAAGGCCCTAATAAGTGATGTATTTAAGTAAAAAAATTTGATATTTTAAGGAAAAAGGCATGGGTAAATTATGTTTAAAAATGTTTAATTTCTTTTATTGTTTTCTCATACAAATTTATACAAATGCACATTTTTGTGCTGTGTTCTTTTTTCCAGAGAACCTTTTTAGTTTTGTTGATTTGCTCATTTTTGTAAGACCGTCGTGCTCATTCCGGCACTTCAACTGAATCGCCTTTAAAATAAGATGGTTAATTAAAATATTTTTCAATTTGTTAACAATGCTCTCAGTAGATCAGCAGTGCATTTGCACCAAAAAAAAAAACACCCGCCAAGATATGTACCTGTTCGACTCAAGACTCGCAAGAACCACTCAAGAACCACTCGGGTGGTTTTTTCTGTTTTCGTTGTTGGAAATGAAAAATTTCGTCCAAAACGCATTTAATTTCGCAATATCACATTTTCTTCATTTTTTACAATGCACAATAGACTAATTAAATGAAACACTGCACTTACCTAATAATAATTTTTCCCAAAATAAAAAAAACCTGCGTCTCACTTTTCACCGCACAATTCTAACAACGTTGTCGACGCCGACGGCAAAACCGAATTCTGTTACGGCACAGAGAAAAACAAAGAAAAAAAGAGTTTGGTTTGACCGACCCGTCGATCGCGACGTCGACTTCTTATTCTGCTCGTCTGCAGCAGCGGCAGAGAAAGAATCCTGAATGACGCGTAGTTGACATTTGTCATCGCTCACTTCTGGTACTGCAGGGTAGGAATAAATATTTTGTCGTGTCTGTGTACACACATACATACATTTTCAATTCTCGGCTTGCTTTCGCATCTCGTCATGAATCGAACATGTCGAAAAAATGCCGAACGTCTTAGGTCCACCAGCCGAAGACCTGGGTAATTGTGACAGAAAACTCAGCTGCGACACGTCCGGTGTATGATCTGGCACATCTATATACTGTATGGTTAGTGATGAAAATCATTACAAATAACTGAATTTGAATAATTGAATTTGTTATTCATTGAGAAATGTAGCCCCAAATCGTTTCTGTCCATATTAATAATATGATTGATATATAAATTGATTTTAAAAACACGTAGAACGTGCTGTTGTCAAATCTCATAACTCAATAACTTGAGTTTGTGCCAGTGTAGGCGCCAATTTTGAGTTAACTCAACTATTGATAGGTTGTAGGTGTAAATAGGCTATAAGTCTAATGTCACAGCAATATTAGGAGTGAACAATCTTGCCGGCTTGATACTATCGATTGTCGGCTAATTTTTTAACCATCGACTATATCGATAACGCTATCGATTTTTTCCCAAGCCCTAACCATTACAAAAATGTTCAAAGTGAGGTACAATTTAAAATTAGAATTAGTTGATTAAAAAATATTTGGTGTCTAGTGCTACGAACCTAGGTCGGATTTTCTACAATCATTTTCTATCTATATTATCTATATTTTTGAATAATAAAGTGTCTTCAAAATATTGAAAGGTAATACAACTCGTGTAGCCGATATACATATACATATACATATACAAGTTTGATAGCAATTAGTTCATAAACGGTAAATTGTATTATTGTCTTTTTATTTGTTGAATTAAAATTGTGGTGTAATAATTGTATCTGTTTAATTTTTCAGAAATACAAATAGTATTCCTTAAAATGGCGGAAGCAAATGCTGCTGGATCAAGCGTTGAAGGTGCAGTGGCTTTGCTGGCCCCGCACCCTAACGCCGAACTAATAAGGGGTCAAATTTTTGAAGTGGGTCCCAGATACACGAAATTAGCTTACATTGGCGAAGGAGCGTACGGCATGGTGGTGTGAGTAAATTTTTGAATTAATAATATTTATGTACATTTCTTAGTATCTACATATTTATATCTTAAAATTACAAAAAAAAAAAATGTTTGTATTTTAACAATCTGTTAAAATTTGTTTTGGACAATAAATATAGTGAAATCGTTTCAAAATAAATTCACAAATATGTATATATATGTATAATTTAAAAAAATACATATCTATGTAGATATACAAACATATGTATCTGTAAGAATCTAAATGAACAGGTAAATGAATATGAACAGGTATTTTTTTGCGCAATTTCGAAATACAAAGTTTTGTATTGTATTTGTATAACCTTGCAATAGCGTTCAAATATTTAGACATGTATTTACAACGCCGGAGAGAAATAAACTCGAGGTAGTTCTGTTGCATTGTTTGAAATTATGCATGTACATACATGTATGTATAATTATTTATATGTACATTAATATACATACATTTATTTACGAGTCTATGAAATCTAGTCCTTCAGATTAGAAACCATTCGCCTGAAATAGTTTCCATTACTATTTTAAGGAATCAATATTGCTAAAAATTAAATCAACTAACTCCAAAGACTTTAAAATTTACATCAGGAACAAATTACATTTAAATTTCCATTCGATGTGCATCTTCGTACGGGCGCGCGGGGTACTGACACATAATTTTGTTTGGGATATGCTTTGCCTCTGGGCGAGCCTCCGCTGCCTAGAATTCTTCGTTTGTTCGTCAATGCTTTGGACAGCTGAGTGTCCCCAAATTAAAAAAAAACAGCAACAATACACAGTTTTAATAATTCATAATAATAATAATTCACAGAAATCCGCTGGAAAATCACCTCAATTCCATTCCGCCGTGCCACACACCGATTTTTCAGCGGAATCAAAATCGCTCACAATTTATCCAGCGATTTGATTAAATACACCCATAAAACACACCTAAAACGATTAGAATCTTACTCTCCCATAAAGGTTATGCAATTGGTGATTAACCCTTATCCAAATAATTTAACATTATAAATGTCAAGTTAATAAAAGTTATTCAATCCGCTGACTGAATTTTCACTTAACGATTCCGCTCTCAATCCGCTGCAGACCGAGGTGGCCATCTAGGGCGATTCGGACTTTCGAGTTAATAGAGTAATACCACATTTTTTAAGTCGAATTCGGAGCAATTAATTTAATATTAATTATACTGAAAGCATTCTGTTCTTTAATTAAGCATTACAAAAAATAGTTCATTGCAGTAAAACTTCCTTTACGTCAAACGTGTTCATACTTTTTGTGCAAATTGTGAAAACATTTGTAGTCATTTGTAGTTCTACCAGGTGGCATCGCTTCAAAATGACAAAAAAGAAGTAACAAACCATTTCTACACATTATTGCCATTGCATTTATGTCAAAACCCCTGTTCGGCAAAGTGCAGACCCATGGCACCACAAATAGAAGCATAGCGATCATTATACCAAAAACTGGTAATTTTAATGAACTAAATTAGCAGTAGTTTGAGAAAACAATCCCAAAAACCACATGCGTATCGTCTGAATGCGAAAACGAGTCCGATGCGCATCTGAGAAGCCTGCGCTGCAAGGGTTGTATTCTAATATGTTGCCTCCGTAGTTCTTCGATGGCCAACAGTCTCGGTAAAAGTATTTTAATTAGATTTTCCGTAAAATTCAGATGTATCTTTTCTTGAACAGCTTGAACAGCTTTCTTGAACATGCACGGAGACTTGCCAGACAACTGCTAGAGTTGCCGAGTACTGTGTTTTTTTTGACTCGCACGATATTGGATGTTTTTTTGGCTTTGAGTTTATAAAAGTACAGCTTTGAAAAATCTGTTATTTTATATTATAAAAGAAAAAAATAAAAACCAATGGTTTTGATATGATAAAATCAAAAAAACTGCAAAATGAACCCTTGAATTGAATCTGGAAAGGTGTCAACCCTAGCCTTAGTTCGAATTTGGTTTGTGACAATGCTAAGAAAAATGAAATCGATCGGAATTCTGTGGCACGGTGGAAATTGTTAAGCGGAAATCCTCTGCGCGCTTTCCAATTTCACTAGTGATTTCTGTGGCACCCCTGATAATTCATAATACACAGAATCTAACCTTTTATTCGTTTTTAAAATAGAAACTAGAAACTAATTTGTATTTATAATTTAAAAAAATTATAACTAGCGATACCTGGATTCTTCAAGCACATTTTTAATCCTTGCTTCGCTCGTTTTCAACCTACCGGTTCACTGACCTAGCAAATCATTTGCCAGAGCAAGTGAGTACAACATTTTTGGTAATTTTCCAATTTGTTCATGTGTCAATAATTCAGTGTGATCATTCAGTAGATCGTCCGTCCAGCTCTCCGACTAGCTCTCTTAGCTATTAGCGAATTGAGGTAATGGTAACAAGATCGTCATTTACGCGATTAGTCTACAAAATTGATGTCCACACCGCCCATGTATTATATTTGTAAGAACTTTTGTGCCTCGTTTGGCATGTGCAGCAATGAGCCCACCTTTTGGTACACTTGTCCTTTGATTTTAAATGTATATTTTAATTGTTGACCATTTGCCGTAGTATTTTAAACTATTTATTTTACTCCGAACGCCTCATGCTGGAATTTGAACTAATGACAATGTGGACATTCTTTGTCCATAGCACCATAATCATCACTTTCGGATGAGCGGAATATTCAATATTTGCCTCGTACTCGAATGCGAGAAGAAAAAACGAAGCGGATGTAAATGCTTCATTCGTGTTGGCGATGTCTTTCCCAACGGAGTCATTCGAATACGAAATTTATTCATTATTCGTAAAAAAAAAATTTAAATACGAAATTTATTCATTATTCGAAAAAAAAAAAATTTAAATACCGATAAAAAAAATGGTGTGGTAGGAGGAAAAAGAAATTTAATACTAAATACAGACCCTGTGATAGAGAAATTGTTATAAGCAAATTAATAAATTTATCCCCGCCCCCACAAAGAACGAAAATATGTGGCATCCACGATTTTTAAGATATGAGAAAACCGTAGTATCGTAGAGAAATACCATATCTACCAGATTGTCGAATCCAGTTCACATTGGATCATCATTATAGCCAGAATGAAGAAATGTTCGGTTGCTAAACCATCCCCTACCAGTGCTACTGCGCTAGTCGTTATATTTCTCGCTCACACACTCTGCCTCGACTTCAGTCGGAGGTCTCAAATCTACATAGGGGAGAAAAGTAAAAAAAAAATGTAAACATTAAAATTAATGAAAATTCTGCGTAAATCATGTGTACAGACTGAGTAAGGGTATAAAAGTAGAGTCGTACTTGAAGAGTTAAGGGTATACTCGATTTGTGGTAAAAGTAGATGTGTGTAACGCAGAGAAGGAAACGTTTCCGACCCCGTAAAGTATATATATTCTTGATCAGCATTGATATAGCCATGTCTGTCTGTCCGTCTTGTTGAGCGCCTAGATCTCAGAGACTATAAGAGCTAGGGCAACCAAATTTGGTTTCCAGACTCATGTTATAACACACTGCTACAAGTGTATTTCAAAATTTCGCCCGGCCCCATTCCACCAACACAAAAGACAAAACCTGTGGCAGGCACAATTTTAAAGATACTATAAAACTAAAAAGCCACAATGAAGAAATAATTTTCAGTTGCCTCCACCGCACTATGGGGAAAATTCCCATAATTCGGGTATTTAGTCATTTTCATTAAAATTGGTTGTTTTTTTTTTTATCATATTAAGACAACTTCAAACTGTAAAGTCCAATACCAAAAATGTTATATAACAGAGCACTGTTAAATCTAACAGCTGTTAAAGTCAGCTGTTGCTGTAGAAAAGCACTTGCTTTAAAATTACAATATTTTTGCAGCCTGTTTTCAAATTGCCAATATTCAAACGCGAAACATTCTTTTAGTGAATTTTAAAAAGGATAGCAATCACACGGGTTTTAACTATGTAATGGTTGTAATAATACTATGTAGTTGGGCGTGTTTTATTAATATTATGTAAACGTAGGAAACGTTCTCAAAGCACATTTCTTGGAAATATATTTCAAGTTCGTGAAGACATATAAAACGTCCAGAAGGGTCCATAAGTGTACGTCCAATTGTATGTCGTAGAGCTATTAACTTTGATTTAAAGGCAGTTTGTCTCAATGTGCACTTTTCCTCACTAACTGCGCAAATTAGTTTTTTTTGTTCAAGGGACTTCGAGTTTTCAATCGCAGAGCGGTTTGATGTATGGGGCAAGAAAAAGGCAAATCCAACCAAGAAATTGCAATTCTTGATTTTTCTAAGAGTAGATCTAATAAAAAATTTCATGTTCTTAGACGTTTTATATTTCAAGAGCAAAACTCAAATTTTTTGCCAAAATTTTATGCAAAATCGAAAAAATGCATGAGGAACAAGAAATATTTTGTAAAAAGCATTAAAATTAAAATAATTGACAAATTGGTCATCCAAAGTTGGCTTACTTGTTACAAGTAGCAGGCTATCAAAATCTCAAGAGTGTCGATTCAACAGCAAGCATAAAGGCCCATCCCATCGATTTGTTAATCCTCTTTTTATGTGAAATAGAAGGCCCAGATCAAACTTTTGAGGATTTCGAATATGAATTTGACGTTTAATTTTGAATGTGTGATGAAATTAAATATTAAGAAAATTTCTATTAATATTAACTATTGTCATAAAGTTTTTCCAAAAGTAAAACTTTATTTTTATGTATAAAGGAGTATTATAGTCAATAAATATTAATATGGATATTCAGTTTTTTAATACACAGGGGTGCCACAGAAATCACTTCCGCTGGAAAATCACCTCAATTCCATTCCGCCGTGCCACACACCGATTTTTCAGCGGAATCAAAATCGCTCACAATTTATCCAGCGATTTGATTAAATACACCCATAAAACACACCCAAAACGATTGGAATCTTACTTTCCCATAAAGATTATTCAAATGTACAACCCTTTTTCGTTTGCCCGCATCCTTCAAAAAGGTATTTTTTGTTATTTTTTTCATTTTTTAGGTTTGGTTTTTAGCTCCAAAGTCTCTCCATAGATTTTAATGAGCGACACCTTAAACGATAAACGACGCCAAATTAATGCACCTATACACAAAAAATATAAGACACAGGATATAATATTTTTCGACTTTTCCTGAGTTTTTAAAGTCAAAATTTCTTAAAAACTACTGCAAAAAATCATAATTTTTGCATTTCAATGCTTTTTATTTCCCAGACGGTAAGCTGAAATCACAAAGTGCTTGGGTTGTACTTTTAGCTGTTTTAATTATCTTTTCAAAATATTAAAGTTCTTAACAACCAGATGAAAGATACTTGAGTTATGTGAAAAAAACAAGCGCTACCTCTGAAAAAAGGTTTAAAAAATAATACCAGTTTTCAAACATTCTTTATAAAAAAAAATTCTGCCATAGAAAAAAAAATATATCATCAAACCATTTCTAAGCCCCAAATCTTTAAGAAAAAGTTCGTTTTGCTTCTTGAGGAAAAATCGTGTTGACTAATGTAATTTACACAACACTATTTTTTTATTTTTGGGATAAAATATAGTCTCTAGGATGCCGACTACCCGGCAAGATTTTTCCTCAAGGAACCAAACCAACTTTTTCTGAGAGATTTGGGGCTTAGTTCGACGATATATTTTTTCTATGGCAGGTTTGGTCAAACAATTTTAGATCCGCCGTCTCTCCACAGCTTTTATATAGTAATACCTTAAACGACAGCGAATTAATGAATTTGAATGAAATCTTAAATACATATCTTTTTTATTTTTTATTTTAGGATGTTGAAAAAATGAATTGAAATCTTATTTTTAAATTACTGATCCTTTCCGGAAAAAAATAATTACACCGCCCTTAGAAATAATTACACTACTACTTAGGCGTCGTTTAAGGTATTGTTCATTAAAATCTATGCATAAACGGTGGAGCTAAAATTCTTTAACCAAACGTCAAATGTGAAAAAATAGACAATAAATACTTTTTGGAAGGTTGCGGGCCCAACTGCCAATTGGAAACAAAGCAAACGAAAAGGGGTTGCATTTTTGGTACCTGATCGTGTTTCTTTGGCATTGGACCAGTGGAAAGTGTGAGTCGCTTCTGGGGACGCGACTCTACTTATACCCATACTCAGTCAATATATACATTTTTGACAATGATTTTTTAAAAATGTAGAATTAAAAAAATGTTACATTTTACATATTTTGGCTACATACGTTACCTACATCTACAATGTATATTATACATCTCCTCCGCTAGGGGTTGCTCGCGCACTGAACGCGGCATGGTGTGCGAGCGAGAAAGAGAATGTGAGTAGCGTGTCTCAAGCAGGAGGAAGCAACTGCAAATTAAGTTCTTCATTCTGGCTATAATTATGATCAGATCTGATTCAGATTCGGCAACCTGGTAGATATGGCAATTCTCTACGATACGGTTTTAGTTTTATCGTATCTTTAAAATTGTGCCTGCCACAGATTTTTGTCCTTTGTGGTCGCGGAAGGGGGCGGGGCGAAATTACACCTGTAGCAATGTCATATCACATAAGTCTGGCAACCAAATTTATCTAGCTCTTATAGTCTCTGAGATCTAGGCGCTCATCAAGACGGACGGGCGGACAGACGGACATGGCTATATCGACTCGGCTATTGATGCTGATCAAGAATATATATACTTTATGGCGTCGGAAACGTTTCCTTCTCTGCGTTACACACATCCACTTTTGCCACAAATATAATATACCCCTTAACTCTTTTTTGAGTACGGGTATAATATTATTTTTTTTAATTATCAGGGGTGCTACAGAAATCACTAGTAAAAATGGAAACCGCGCAGAGGATTTCCGCTTAAAAACTTCCGCCGTGCCACAGAATTCTGAGCGATTTAATTTTTCTTAGCATTGTCAGAAACCAAATTCGAACTAAGGCTAGGGTTGACAACTTTTCAAAATTCATTTCGAATGGGGCTCATTTGCAGTTTTATTGATTTTATCATATGAATTCAATTGGTTTTTCTTTTATAATATAAAATAGCTGATTTTTCAAAGCTGTACTTATATAATTTCAAAGCAAAAAAACATCCAATATCGTGCGAGTCAAACAAAACACTGTACTCGGCAACTCTAGCAGTTGTCTGGCAAGTCTCCGTGCATGCCAGCAATCAGCTGTTCAAGAAGATACATCTGAATTTGACGGTAAACTTAATAAAATGCTTTTACCGAGACTGTTGGCCATCGAAGAACTACGGAGGCAACATATTAGAATACAAACCTTGCGCATCGGACTCGTTTTCGCCTTCAGACGATACGCATGTGGTTTTTGTGATTGTCTTCTGAAACTACTGCTAATTTAGTTCGTTAAAATTACCAGTTTTTGGTATAATGATCGCTATGCCTCTATTTGTGCTGCCATGGGTCTGCACATAGCCGAACAGGGATTTTTGACATAAATGCAATGGCAATAATGTGTAGAAATGGTTTGTTAGTTCTGTTTTGGTATTTTGAAGCGATGCCACCTGGTAGAACTACAAATGTTTTCACAATTTGCACAAAAAGTATGCACACGTTTGACGTAAAGGAAGTTTTACTGCAATGAGCTATTTTTTGTAATGCCTAATAAAAGAAAAACAGAATGCTTTCAGTATAATTAATATTAAATATATTGCTCCGAATTCGACTTAAAAAATGTGGCATTACTGTATTAACTTCGAAAGTCCGAATCGCCCTAAGTGGCCACCTCGCTCTGCAGCGGATTGAGAGCGGAATCGTTAAGTGAAAATTTAGCCAGCGGATTGAATAGTGATTTACTTAAATGCTTATTTTATTTATTTAACATGTTTAATGTTAAATTATTTGGATGAGGGTTAATCACCAATTGAATAATCTTTATGGGAAAGTAAGATTCCAATCGTTTTGGGTGTGTTTTATGGGTGTATTTAATCAAATCGCTGGATAAATTGTGAGCGATTTTGATTCGGCTGAAAATCGGTGTGTGGCACGGCGGAATGGAATTGAGGTGATTTTCCAGCGGAAGTGAAAATTAATAAAAATAATAAATTATAATCTTGTTATTAATTAAGTAGATTCTATTTTTCTTCATTATTAATATATTTCATTTGGTTTTTTATTTTCTTATTGCAATGTTTGCTTCGTGTTTGCTGGCAAAAGATATCAAATTGATATCTTTTTCGAGGTGGGTCGAAACATACCAAAAAAACAAGCAAATTTGTCTGATACATTTCCAGCATATACCGACCTTTTTGTTTTTTGATCTGAGTACTGCCTTCCGTAGAGAGCATAGAAAACAGTTTTTGCCGTAAAACATTTCTTATCGGTTACATACGAATATCAACCCTGATTCTGTTCGCGAGGTGTTTTTTTCGATCTGAGTACTAGGCTTATATTGTTATAATGTTCGCTGATATATCGATACTTGTTGTAGACAACACAAAAGTGTTTCTTACAGTGCTGTCAACAAATAACTCTTTAACTGATATTCATATCTTAGATTCGGCCAATATGCGGCGTCGTTCGGCGTCATACATTTTTGTAAAGATGTGACAAATAAAAAATTTGAAATATATCGTATAAAATTGTAAAATAGTCGTCTCGAATTATTCGAATAATTCTCATGTCTCATCTCCCATCTGCCTGTTCCATCCCTAGAATATTTAACAGCTGTAGTTCATGTGTTGTTTACTTGGTTTGTTATGTGCATAAATAATTTCGTAAAGTAAGTTTCACAATATTATTATTGGTATTAGAAATAAATTAGTTCAATATTCTCACAACAAACAGATGGATAAGTCATTGGGGATGTACTCAATAAAAATTCTACGTAATCGCAAAAGCAAAGTATGGGAGTTTTTTGGCATCTTGCAAGTGACAACGACAACCGAAAGCAAATGCATTGAAGAGACATGTTTTTTGTAAATTATGTTTGGATGAGCAGAAAAAGAACGACGAAACAATAATATTGTCATGGTAATAATTAATTTCACTTTTTTAAGTTCAATATAAGCGTTTGACAATTGTTTCAGTGCTAAAATTCAGTCGTATTCCAAGAACTGCTCAACAGGGAACTTAACTCGTCACCTTAAAAACGAACACAATGTTCGCGATATCGATTCTAGTACTTGATTAGCTACAGGTGGAACGATATCAAATTTTTTCAACAAATCCACGCCAATAAGGTCTCTAAGAGATAGTAAATGGGCGATGTGACGAGAGCTAGCTTTGTGGATGGCTAGAGATCTGCTACCATTTCATACAATTAGCCACAATGGAATTAAAGACTTCTTAACCAAATATAAAGTTGTAGTAACTGCTGCTGATATTCCACACTACAAAACACTTTCAACAACTGCACTAGACGATGTGTATGAATGCGTTATAAAAGCAGTTACACGGATAGTATCTGGACGAAAACACTTTGCCCTAACCTTTGATTTGTGGACGGACAATTATAGAAGAAAGTGTTATACAACATTTACATTCCATTATCTGTCACCGAATTTTGGTATGAAGCATTTCACGCTGGAAACAAAATACTTGTCAAAATCTCACTACGCAAGTAATATTTTAACAGAGCTTCAAGAAGTAACTCAAATTTATAATTTGCAAATGGAATCTAATTTTGTCGTAACCGACCAAGGTAGCAATATCAAAAAAGCTATTAGTTTGGGGTGTTAAAACAACCATTTCTGCCTTGGACATGGACTACACAATTTGCTAAATTTAGATGGCTTCAAGTCCGTGTCGGAAATTAAAAACTTAATTGTGAAGTGGAAAAGTATTGTAAGAGCTTTACGATTTAAGACAAATGTTTTAAGATGTCAAGCTGACACACTTCAAAATGAAGTTTTGTCAAATATCGACAATTTAGAAGAGCTGCTTGCATCCGAAGACACTGAATGGGTTGACTACGATGATGATTTTGGACCGTTGGATGATGTTCCCTTGCAAGCTTATAAAAACATTAACAACACTAATGACGAAGTAGTTTAGTGGACAAGAGGAATGTTTTTCTTAAAAACTCGGTCTCAACTAGGTGGCACAGCGTTTTAGCCATTCTTCACAGTCTTGGGTGCCAAAGAGCTGCAATAAATAAATTGCTCGCTAGCAGCAACAAGACTGATTTGATACTATTAGAGACTGAAGTACAGCTTTTATATAAACTTCGTGAATTTTTGCAAAAATTTAAAGACGCAGTAAATCTACTTTCAAGTTTGTCTTCATGCCAAGACGTTTTAAGTTTCTGGAGGGAAAAGGCACCTGCAATGCCCTTATTATGCTAGCAAGAAAAGTGCTGTGTATTCCAGCAACGAGCACACCCAGTGAGCGAGTCTTTTCTATAGCAGGTCTAACAATAACACATAAACGGTCGCAGCTCAGTCCTCACAACGTAAATAAAATTGTTTTCATTCATGACAACTATGATCATTGCAAAGAAAACTTATCTTAATTTATTATTATTTTTTTTTTTTAACTTTGCAAAAAAAAAATTTCGATCTCAATTCAGATGTCAAATATAAAAGAAGACTTAAATTTTTATATTAGTAAGGAAAGTCCATGAAGGACTACTGTTAATTTTTTGTAATTTTAATTTTTTTGAATACATAATAAACACATGAAGTTATCTTTTTTTAAGTTAAAAAAGAAAAGTGTTATATATTTATTGCTTACGCCGCCGCCGCCGACTAGTTCGTCGGCTAAGCCGCCGCCGCCGATATTTTTTGGCCTCTACGCCGCCGCCGAAGCTAACACAGTCGGCGTAAACCTCTAGTCTACATGACTGACAGCTACATAATCACCAAGTTCATATCTTGATGGGTTCTATGTTTATTAGCATACATTTTCTCATTTTTAATCTGCGAGTCCCGTAAGTTCCTACTTTATGATTGCATTTAAAAATTATAGAATAATTATCGCATAGAAACGTGCGAATAAGGAACATCCCAGATGGATGGGAACTGGGAAATTTTCAGAACGGCAAAACCTTACGGACCATCCCCGAAATGGATGGTAAGCTGATATCACAAAGTATTTGGGTCTAATTTATAGCTGCAATAAACGTTGTTATTCCTATCCTACAACAGACTTCACGAAAGTTATACTCTTTAACCGCTTAACCGCTAAAAAGACATATATGTATACATATATTGTGACGCCGGCAAAATTGCAGGGTTGTCTAAAGTCTCAACATTTTTCTTCTAATGTTAGGGTATCTACTTTCAGACCATTTTGTTATTTTAAAAAATCGTATACATTTTTTGCCTCTATGTCAATGGTTGTTGGGACCTTTGTGCCCTGGAGTAATTTGGCTGTAAGAGATGTTGGCTCAGAGGAACCAGAGAACACTTATTTTGTAATACAAGAATAGAAATATTCTAAATAGATTTAAATGCTTGCAGGTCGAAAAATGTACAATAAATCTAATTTGATATAAATATTACAATTTTGTTTTCAATTTATTCTTAGTAATCGACAATACTTACATATGTATATACTTTATTACGATGTTTTACAGATCTGCTGATGACACAATCACAAACCAAAGAGTTGCAATTAAAAAAATTTCGCCGTTTGAACACCAAACGTATTGTCAAAGAACTCTGAGAGAGATAACAATTCTGACCCGATTTAAACATGAAAACGTAACTATATTTTGTTTTTTATTTTTAATCAAATCTCTTTTTATATTGGTATTAACATATTTTTAGATTATTGATATACGAGACATCTTGCGTGTAGATAGTATAGAACAAATGAGGGATGTTTATATTGTACAGTGTTTAATGGAGACTGATTTGTATAAACTACTTAAAACACAGGTACGTATGCCAGCTACCCAATTTATTGTTTATCAGGGGTGCCACAGTAATCACTAGAGAAATGAGAAACCGCGCAGAGGATTTCCGCTTAAAAATTTTTCGCAGTGCCACAGAGTTCCGAGAGATTTAATTTTTCTTAGCATTGTCGCAAACCAAATTCGAACTAAGGCAAGGGCTGACACCTGACAAGATCAAATTCGAAAAGGGGTCGTTTTGCAGTTTTATTGATTTTATTATATCCAAACCAGAGGTCGAAAAAGATGCTCAACCAATTTTTTTTATGCTGTCTGCTCGCGTAAAAGACAGAGAAAAACGAGAAGGAACGTGTGAGTCGCTTCTGGGGACGCGACTCCACTTATACCCGTACTCAGTCAGTGTATACATTTTTGAGTATAATTTTAAAGAATTTTAGAATTACAAAAAAAAATTTTGAAATACACTTGTAGCAGTGTGATATCACATGAGTCTGGAAACCAAATTTGGTTGCCCTAGCTCTTATAGTCTCTGAGATCCTGGCGTCAAACAAGACGGACAGACAGACATGGCTCTATCGACTCGGCTATTGATGCTGATCAAGAATATCAGGGGTGCCAAACCATATTCGAATTAAGGCTAGGGTTGACACTTTTCAAAATTAATTTCGAATAGGGCTCATTTTGCAGTTTTATTGATTTTATCATATCAAAACAATTGGTTTTTCTTTTTTTCTTTTTTAATTTAAAATAGCTGATTTTTCAAAGCTGTACTTATATAATTTCAAAGCAAAAAAACATCCAATATCGTGCGAGTCAAACAAAACACTGTACTCGGCAACTCTAGCAGTTGTCTGGCAAGTCTCCGTGCATGGCAGCAGTCAGCTGTTCAAGAAAAGATACATCTGAATTTGACGGGAAACTTAATTAAAATGTTTTTACCGAGACTGTTGGCCATCGAAGAACTACGGATGCAACATATTAGAATACAAACCTTGCAGCGCAGGCTTCTCAGATGCGCATCGGACTCGTTTTCGCATTCAGACGATACGCATGTGGTTTTTGTGATTGTCTTCTCAAACTACTGCTAATTTAGTTCATTAAAATTACCAGTTTTTGGTATAATGATCGCTATGCCTCTATTTGTGCTGCCATGGGGGTGCACATAGTCGAACAGTGATTTTTGACATAAATGCAATGACAACGAGAAGGAACGTGTGAGTCGCTTCTGGGGCCGCGACTCTACCTATACCCGTACTCAGTAGGTAGATGCATTTTTGAGCATAATTTTTAAGAATTTTAGAATTAAAAAAAAAAATTTTTTTTGCTACATCTGCTATCTACATCTACATATATTATGTATATTCTACATCTAACATGTAGATTATAGATGTACAATTTAAATTCTACATCTCCTCCGCTAGGGGTTGCTCGCTCACTGAACGCAGCAGAGTGTGCGAGCGAGAAGGAGAATGAGTAGCTTGGTTGTTGGCAAGAGTGGGCGGGGGAACCAACTGAAAATCAATTTCTTCATTCTGGCTATAATTATGATCCGATCTGATTCAGATTCGGCAGTCTGGTAGATAGGATCATTCTCTACGATACTGCGTTTTTAGTTTTATCGTATCTTTAAAATTGTGCCTGCCACAGATTTTCGTCCTTTGTAGGGGCGGAAGGGGGCGGGGCGAAATTTTGAAATACACTTGTAGCAGTGTGATATCACATGAGTCTGGAAACCAAATTTGGTTACCCTAACTCTTATAGTCTCTGAGATCCAGGCGCTCAACAAGACGGACGGATGGACGGACGGACAGACAGACATGGCTATATCGACTCGGCTATTGATGCTGATCAAGAATATATATACTTTATGGGGCCGGAAAATTTTCCTTCTCTACGTTACACACACCCACTTTTACCACAAATCTAATATACCCCTTAACTCTTTTTTGAGTACGGGTATAATAATATGTAGAAATATTTTGTTAGTTCTGTTTTGGCATTTTATTAACTTAAAATGTTTAATGTTAAATTATTTGGATGAGGGTTAATCACCAATTGAGCCAACTTTTTGGGAAAGTAAGATTCGAACCGTTTTAGGATTGTTTTATGGGTGTATTTTATCAAATCGCTGAATAAATTGTGATCGATTTTGATTCGGCTGAAAAATCGGTGTGTGGAACGGCGGAATGGAATTGAGGTGATTTTCCAGCGGAAGTGATTTCTGTGGCACCCCTGTAAATCTTGTAAAGTATATTTTGTGCAGATATTTGAACGCACAGAAGAGAAAATCACGTACTTTATGCATAAATCTGCCTTTTACATTCATAGCCTTGTCTATATTAGATTGATAAGGTCAAATGCGCCACTCCCCTTCAAAAATTTGTATTATGATTATAACTTTAATTTGTTTATACCGTTTAACAATAAAAAGAAAATTAATTTAAGGAAAAAACTTAAGGTAACTTGAAAACGGTCAAGATTGTATACAGTTTTTGATGATTTTCAAGGCAAAAAGCTTTGGTCAGTTAAGTTAAACTTTTGGCGCTGAAACTCAATTGACACTGCAATAAACTGGTACAACCTACATCTTTATTTTTTATCGCATCTGATGATGGTGAGCACTAGGCTGGGACAAAATTTGATCAAACATTTTTTTCTTTTTTCAACCAGACACCCCCTTATCCTATTCTTTGTTAGTAAATAAAATTATACATTTTTTTTTCATATCTTTAGTTAAATGTTTGGGGGTTGCTACCACGAAAAGCAATTATACATTTTTCAAATAATATTGAAACTTAGAAACTAGTTCATAGTGATTATAAGGTATTTTTATTTGGTGCAAATCAAAACGAGAAGGAACGTGTGAGTCGCTTCTGGGGACGCGACTCTACATATACCCGTACTCAGTCAGTATATACATTTTTGAGCAAAATTTTTTAGAATTTTAGAATTAAAAAAAAAAATTTTACATTTTACATTTTTTTGCTACATTTGATATCTACATCTACAATGTATATTATACATCTAACATGTAGATTATAGATGTACAATTTAAATTCTACATCTCCTCCGCTAGGGGTTGCTCGCTCACTGAACGCAGCAGAGTGTGCGAGCGAGAAGGAGAATGAGTAGCTTGGTTGTTGGCAAGAGTGGGCGGGGGAACCAACTGAAAATCAATTTCTTCATTCTGGCTATAATTATGATCCGATCTGATTCAGATTCGGCAATCTGGTAGATATAGGCATTCTCTACGATACTGCGTTTTTAGTTTTCTCGTATCTTTAAAAATGTGCCTGCCACAGATTTTCGTCCTTTGTTGGGGCGGAAGGGGGCGAGGCGAAATTTTGAAATACACTTGTAGCAGTGTGATATCACATGAGTCTAGAAACCAAATTTGGTTGCCCTAGCTTTTATAGTCTCTGAGATCCAGGCGTCAAACAAGACGGACAGACGGACAGACAGACAGACAGACAGAGACTCGGCTATTGATGCTGATCAAGAATATATATACTTTATGGGGTCGGAAAATTTTCCTTCTCTGTGTTACACACATCCACTTTTAGCACAAATCTAATATACCCCTTAACTCTTTTTTGAGTACGGGTATAACTAGTGCAGGTTTTACTGCCAATAACTGATAAATGACGATATTAATGGTATCAATATATATGCAATAGATATATATAGATATATGCATTAGATTTCACCGAATTACACTATCCGACACGATTTTTCCTCAAGGAAAAAAAACCAACGTTTTCTTTAAGATTTGGGGCTTAAAAATGGTTTGAATATCATTTTTGTTCTATGGCAAATCTTCTTTTAAAGAATTTTTTGAAAACTGGTATTTTTTAAAGCTTTTTTAGAGGTAGCTCTTCCTTAAAATATTACAAGAGAAAAAATATATAGATATACACTTTTTCTTTTTCAACTTTTAATTTCTAGTTCATTTCTTCTCTAATCTCAAATTTTATATTAATTGTCTTTAAAGAATAAGTAAAAACAGTTTCACAAACCCTTTAATTTACAAGAAAATTAAATATTTCCTTAAATCCGTCTGTTCAATCAAAAACAGAGTCTGTTAGTAAAGTTTTTTTTTTTTTACATGGTAATTTCCACTTATAAGTGGGTCTGAACTAAGAAACAATCTGTTGATAAGGCCATTTTTTCTGACCCGCGATATTTTTCTAGTATGCTGAAACCTATATCTTTTTAATTTCTTATTTTTAGCTTCAGCAGCTTCCTCTGACAGTTCTCCAACTGAGACTAATGCTCGATTAATAAGTAATACCACGGATATGTTTCCACTAGACCTCTTGCTGTCTCTATTAGAAAATTTCGAAATTGATATAAATTATTTTTATAGCCTTAATTTCGTTAATAATATCGAGCTCCAATATACGTGAAGCTGTCAGATCAAGTAAACTTTGTAAATCAACTTCAGCGAGCGGTTCGTTTACTTTGATGTTACTTGTATAACTACACACATGATCATAATAATAGTTAAACACATTACGTAAACTTTATCATAGCAGAAAACAGTTTTATTCGATATTTGAAAATTAAAATTAGTTCCCAATTATTCTTTAAGTATTTTTTTTCATTAATATAAAGTTTTATATACTATAGGATAATGTTATAAAAGAAAAGAGATCCATTTGTACTTTAGAGTCGATGTCAGGCTGATCAAAATAATAGGTACACTTGAAGTGTTGTTAAGATACAAATTTGTTAAATTAATATTTAATTTTATTTTTTGCTTTATTAGTATTAACTAGTTAATATCTAGTATATCCACCTATATTTTTGGTCACCTTTACAATTCATTTTGGCATACATTTAAAAGGCGTCTGGCAGGTTTCTATAGGTGTCTCAGGCCACAACTTTTGGACGCCCTCCCATAATTTTCGCTTGTTTGAAAATGAAAACTTAGCTAATTTCTTTTTTAAATCACCCCACAAGTTTTCAATTGGATTCAAGTCGGTAGATTGACTAGTCCACATTAAAAAGTCAATTTTTTTGTTTTCTGAAAAAAATTGGTCAAACGCCATGATGTGTGCTTTTGGGTCGTTATCTTTTTGAAATATCCAAGGGCAACTCAAGGGCATATTTTCTTCAGCATAAGGTAAAATATCACTCTACAATATGAATTTGTATTCCCCAGCGTTCCATTCTGTTCGTTGTCTGGAAAAGTGGACCTACGCCGTACCAGGAGAAGCAACTCCATATAATTATATTGCCACCTCCATGTTTGACATTTTTTTTTGGTGATACGTGGATCAAATTTCTTTCTTTTCGGGCGTCGTACATTCCTTTTAAAATCATACCCAAATAAATTTATTTTTGTTTCGTCGCTCCACAAAAATTTCTCCTTTTTTCTCTCTCCGTCGCATCCTGCACAGTCTTTATGAATTTTAGCAAAAGTTAGCCTCATGGCTAATTTTTTTGGGGCATAAGTGGAACCTTTCTGGTTTTCTCCCTGGAAGGTTGGCTTGTTGTAGTCGTCTACGGGTCGTTGGAGCTCTAATTTCTTGTCCGATTTCTGCTGCAATAGCCTTTGACGACTTAAATGGGTCCTTTTTACTCAGAGATATAACGTAGTGTTTAAGTGTTTTGCTTGTTTTCTGTGGTCTTCGGCGAGTTTCCTGATCAGGTTTCCTTTTTAATGTATTTTTAACAAATTTATGAGATGTTTTCATTAATTTGGCAATGGCCCGAAGAGATTCGCCTTATTTTTTCAGACTAAGAGCCAATCGGGCTTCCTTTTCTGTACAATGAGAATTTCATCCATTCTTGTAAGGAACAAACAAATTTTTGTTTATATTTTGACTTTAGCTAGATGAAATTTACCCTAAACGGCCAAACAAGCAAGAATTTCTAAATTATTTACTTAATATTAAAGAATTACTGACACTGTACCTATTATATTGATCAGCCAAAATGTGTTGTCAACTCACATTTTCGATAAAAGCTTTGTTATCAGGAGGTACCCTTATTTCATTTTTTTGTCAAGGAGTTGCAACGTATTAACAAACAAAAATTACTAAACAAAATTTTGTTTTCAACAAATGAAGTACGATAAAACTGATTTTAATTGAACACTTTCAACGTGTACCTATTATTATGATCATATGTGTATATTCTTTAGCATGTCGAACATTATCGTAGCTGGGTAAAAGGTTGTGCGGAAGTTTAGAGTTGACACGTTCTTTTAGACGATTTAATGAATTCTGTCTTTGGACGAGTCTTTCCAATTCCAGCTGGATCAAATCTACAACCAACCGAACTTTTTCAGCATTACTGCATTTTTAAAAAAACACCACGCATCTAAAAACCTATACATTAAAAAAAAAATAACAGTTTAAACGAAGAAAGAAATAATGTTAATAATAAATCTATATATATAAAAGAAAGTCGTGTCCGTTACAACAGTCATAACTCGAGAACGGCTAAACCGATTGCCATGGTTTTTGATTTGTTGGATTTGTTTCCGTCCCGAATAGCAGAATACATCTTAAAAACAATGAAAACTCGATATGCGTAATGAATAGATGCATTTCAATAGATGCTGATTTGTTTATCACACATATCGAGTTTTCATTGATTTTCTTTCTCCATGTCAAACATTTGTTGTCCAATCCTGTCAAATAGTCAAATTCCCGAAAATAATACCTAAGATTTATTCTACAGTATTCTACATTAAATCATCGGAAAGGAACGGAATTTAGGGAATAAAAAATCAGTTTGGTGGTTTTATGCGAGTGCACATTTTAATAACAATGCCGCGTCCTAGAAGATCTAATCTTTCCCAGCGAAGCCGTAATGCAATTAGGCAACGGAATATCGCGAGTCAATTATATGATGGAGAACGAGAAATTGCACGAGAACAGCGACGTGTTAGTATGGAGCAAAGAAGGGCCTTAATTCGTGCTTCTCAAACACAAGAGCAAAGAGAGGCAGCCCTTGAAACGGCTAGGTTAGAAAAGAGAAATCGTCGAGCTTATCGTACAGATGAACAGAGGAATAATCTTCGGAGTGCAAGAAGAAATGGTTCAAGTATTGATTTGAATCGAGCAGCGTTTCTGTATGATTGCACCATCGCCTACAGCTTGCATCGTTTAGTTTGCATTGGTCCAATGGACGTTGTTTGCCAGCATTGTGGAGCATTGAAGTTTGCTGGTGAAACGCCTGGTTTGTGCTGCCTTAGTGGTAAAGTTAAATTGCCATTATTGGTCCCGCCACCAGAGCCATTGTGCTCCCTGCTTTATGGCAAAACACTAGAATCACGACATTTTCTAACGAACACTCAAAAATACAATGTCTGTTTCCAAATGACTTCATTTGGGGCGGAAATTATCGAAGAACACGGATATAATTTTGGCAGCTAAAAATAAAGATGTAGATGACCTCAATATTATAATTCAAAATCAAATCGTAGGTACTCCTATATAAATATATTATTTTGTATCATTGTTTTACGTTCATCAAAGCCTAAATTAGTTCAGCTAAAAAGTAACACGACATTCATTGACTGTTAGGCGGTACGAAGTTTGTCGGGTCAGCTAGTTAAACATATAAATTTGACATTTAAAACACAAATAAAGAAATCCAAAAACATTAAAAAAATGAGAAGGAACGTGTGGGTCGCTTCTGGGGACACGACTCTACTTATACCCGTACTCGGTCACTATATACATTTTTGAGCTTAAGATTTTTTCAAGACGGTTGAAGACGGTGTTGGATTGAATAGCTCGATTCCAAGACGATGTGCAGTGATTGCAAGATCAAGACTAAAACAAAGAGCAGGCGGGCCGAATTGCCCGTGCCCTAATGCGAGCGAGAGAGCGACAGATCGAGAGAGTGATAGCAAAGCAAAGGAAAGAAAGAAAGACGCAAGATGAAGAGGCGAAAGAGAACGGCTGCATAGGCTGCTGCCTATTTATTCTACTGCTGCACCACTGGCTATAATCCATGCATTTGTCGATTATTTGGCTGCGTAACCAAACAACTATTACAAGAAAAAAGTTACTAAAATCGGAGCCCCAAAAATTTCAATTCGTACGAATTGTTCCAAAATTGAAGTCGCAAAAATTTACGAAAATCGGAGCTGTATATTTAAAAAATGTTCTATTGTAAGAAGATCGCGGGTGTAATGCTCTAATAAACAAATTTCATACAGACAATTAATTAACCACATTAAAAACCAAAAACGAGAAGGAAGCGAATCACGCCGCTTCTGTGTATTTATGTAGAATTTTAAAATAGTTTGACATATTTTGCTACATCTTTTTATCTACAATGTCGATCCATATATTATAGATCTTCTCCACATAGGTCGCGCATTGCACAGGGCAGAGTGTGTGCGAACGAGAAAGTGTCAGCAGCGCTGAGGTGGGAGGTGGGAGAAGCAACTGAAAACTAATTTCTTTAATCTGGTTATACCGCTATGCTCCGATTTTCGTAAAATTTTGCGATTACGATTTTGGAACCATTCGTACGAGTTGAAATTGTGTGCACTCCGGTTTTCGTAACCTTTTCCTATGGATAGTGTTTCATTCCCAAATCGTTTTGCGATATTTTCCTAGCCAATCTTTTAGTTAAATATGCCATTTTTTTTTGGCCATCGCATTATATTATACTAACACAAAACAAACGAGAAGGAACGTGTGTTATTATTATATATGTATTATATATGATTGTATATGTATTATATATGATTGTATATGTATTATATATGATTGTATATGTTTTATATATTATTATATTTACAATTTAAAAAATGCATGCTTTTTTACGAGGGCTGCTATTTAAGTTTCTGGCTTGTTTGATATCGATTAAAGATAAACGAAAAATTCATTTCAGCCAACAATTTAATTAACACATGAAAATCTGAGTCATTTTCTACCATATTTTGTGTATTTTTAAGCCAAGAATGATTAGTAGTTGTGCCACAAAATATCGATGCTGTGCGCTAATCGATTGAACTTCGTTATGTCATCACTACTATGACGGCCATTAATAAAATTTTGGATGATGAGATCGAGGTAAAAAAGGTATGATCGCTTTGGATCCCGCAGAATGGTTTAAGAAACGTATGCAAAAATTATTTTCTCTAAATTTGGACTTTAAAAATTCAGGATCCTTCAAAAAAACCTTGACTTTTTCTCTAAATACTACTGGAATCCCACAAAAAAAATTGAATTTTCCTTTTCTTCCGCTGTGTGCTATAGTGCAAAAATTGTGTATTGCTTAAAAAATATATTTTGTGCGAGAATTACTATTTCAAGATCAACAAAGGACTTACCGTGCGATAGAGGAATCTTTGGGCTTTAAAGGAATCTGAATATATTTGATACCATTCCTGACTCTGTCTATCATGATGAGATCCTAGATCTCAAAGACTATCCCTCTTCTACTGTTGCTAAGTAGAAAATGGTAAATTTCCATGCACGTCAGGAGATCGCATAACTTTTTTATCAATGCTCAAAGCTCTCCCATCTTTTGGGTGTTACCGCAAGAAAAATTACTTTTAAATCTAGTTTTGCGTTTTATTTAGGAACTTACATCTGGTTGTAATGAGCTTTGCCATTCTGGCATCTATAAAAAGGTCCTGAAGACTTTGTAGCTCCAGCTTACCGTCTGGGAAATATTAAGCTTTCAAATGCCAAATTATTCATTTTTGTTCTGTATATTTTTTAAAATTATATCCTTATATTTTTTGTGTATAGGTGCATTAATTAGGTGTCGGTTTCTGTGCGTTTACAAGAAGATATACATACAAAGAATTTTACGCATATAAGTTAAGATATTGATTCTGTATCATTTCAGAGGCTCAGTAATGACCATATCTGCTACTTCCTGTATCAAATATTGCGAGGATTGAAGTACATACATTCAGCAAACGTCTTACATCGGGACTTAAAGCCAAGCAATCTGTTGTTGAATAAGACGTGTGATTTAAAAGTATGTATTTTACAACTTATGCATTTAACCTGTTTTCTGGATTTGCTAAAAAATCGTCCATAGATTTGCGATTTTGGATTAGCCCGAATTGCAGATCCTGAGCACGATCATACTGGGTTTCTAACAGAATATGTTGCCACTCGGTGGTATCGCGCACCTGAAATTATGCTCAATTCCAAGGGATACACAAAATCTATAGATATTTGGTCGGTTGGGTGCATTTTGGCAGAAATGTTAAGTAATCGACCAATATTTCCTGGAAAACATTATCTGGACCAGCTTAATCATATTCTTGGTGTCTTGGGATCACCATCACGTGAAGATTTAGAGTGCATTATCAATGAAAAGGCATGTAAAACTTATACTTTTATGTAAAATATCTTAAACCTCTTCGGATTTCAGGCACGCAACTATTTGGAGTCTTTGCCTTTTAAGCCAAATGTTCCATGGTCGAGACTTTTCCCAAATGCCGATCCCTTAGCTTTAGATCTACTTGGAAAAATGTTGACATTCAATCCGCACAAACGAATTCCAGTTGAAGAAGCCCTCGCACATCCCTACTTAGAGCAGTATTATGATCCTGGAGATGAGGTACTATGAATAATAGTAGAGGGTTTAATAGCCAAATCACGTTCTAAATTTTTTATTTTTTTATTTTGCCTAGCCTGTTGCTGAAGTTCCATTTCGTATAAATATGGAAAATGATGATATATCTCGAGACGCCTTGAAGTCATTGATATTCGATGAAACTTTAAAATTTAAAGAACGACAACCAGAACAAGCTATTTAAGAAAAAAAAAAGTTTTTATGATTAAAAAGCCCCTTTTTATATTTTGTTTAGTTGTTTTAAGTAAAACTACATCCATTGTGTGATTTATATATTTCCAATCACTTTCTATTATTATATCATGGGTAATATATTTTAAGGCAACTGGCTGTAATAATTTTTAATGTAATTGATAACTGATAATTACAAAATTAAAAATTACATTTCTATGTGGAGAAAAAATTCGAGACGTTTCCTAATTATTTTATTACCTTTGCACAGATGGTTGAATTTGCAAACAGAAAGCAGTTCCAACTCAGTTTCGGTCAATCTGTTCTTTCGAAAAGTTTTCTCAGACTATATCTGTGTTCCAATAGTAGCGTATTCGTCGAATAACGTTAAATGGATGTTAGAAATAACCATATGGAAACAACTTTATCGAACTAATGGCATTCGTATAGAGGTGTCTGAATTTGTTGAATAAAATTCTAAAAATTGTCGTTAATATACAACTGTAATCTATTGATTAAATGGGCTGAACTAATGTGGAACTAATTTATCTAATAGGGACGATCGTTCAAAAGCAATTGGCTTCAGATAGCCGCCGGTATAAATAAACATTATATCGTTGAAAATCGAAAGCTTTTAACTGATTTTGGATAGATATAGGTGTCAAAATGCTTGGCATCTCAAACAATATCTTTCAGGCGTTAAGCTGCAGATACAAAGGGTCTGGGTCGGATTTTTAGCTGCATTTGTCAACTTTTCAGAACTGCAAAGATCTATGCAACCAGATATAAGATACTTAAGTTATGTGAAAAATAGGAGCACTATCTCTGAAAAAACCATGAAAAAAATACCAGATTTTTAAAATTTATTAAAAAAAAATGACACCATTAAAAACATAATAAAGTACTAAAAATTTTAAATCCCGAATTTTATCAGAAAAAGGCATTTTGGTTCACAGCCTAAATAAAAAGTTCAATTTTGTTGAGTAGTGTAATGTAACCCAAAAATTTGTAGTTTAACATATGCTAGATACTGTTACCTAAGTTGAAACTTGTATAACTTTTATTAACAGCCGTAAAAGGAACTATTAATGTGCAAAGGTATTAAAATCTAAAGACAAACAAAGAAAAATAACACAAAAAACAAATTTTTCTTCACATACATTAGTTTACCCAGTTTGTTAGTAAATGTTTAAAACTAGAGAGATATGTAGGTTCGGGTAGACATGTAAGTTCGGGTGTTTACTGTATTTTCACTGATTTATTGTAACTCTAGTCTGCGTAAAAAATAATGCCCATTAATTAGGCGGTCTACTCTCCCCATTATACTATGTTAATATCATTTTCTTGCCTTGTTCTAAGTTGTATCGGCAATGAAGCCTTGGACCTGTTGAACCTGTTGGACCTCACTTCAATTGCGAAAATTCCATTAAATTACTTTTCAGAGACCAGTGATGTGAGTAACCAAAGGTTTCACTTCTCTGCAAGCAATAAAACATGAGAAAACAATATTAAAATGTTTTTTTAGATATTGATATTTTCATTTATTATTATTTATTCAAATGGATAACAAAAATTTGTATTATCATACGAATGAGGCTATTATTGTGAGTTAATAGCACAACCTGATAAATACAAACTTTCGGTATTCTGCAGGCCTTCACTAACTTTTTAACGTTTATGTGATATTTTCTTAAATATGTCTATTGCATTATTCGTGTTTTACAACTGGCCTGGTATTCCATTTTTAAATAAATAATTTTTTATTTAAAAAAAAATTAGGAGATTTTTAAAGAATTTTTGTTGTTGTTATATATCGTAGACTTTTAGTTAATTTCTGAAGAAATTAAGATATTAATATTTGAAATCACACAAAATTTGCACGAATATCAAAATTTGAAGATACAAAATCACTAAACTATTTTCATCGAATTCGGTCAGGCTGGAAACTACTCGAAAACATCAAACCAAACTAACTTTTTCTGATAGATTTGGGGCTTTAAAGTATTATGTTTTTTATGTTTTTTTCAAAGCTCAAAATAGACCAACAAAAGTATGTTTGGTTCCTTGAAAAACAATCGTGTCGGGTAGTGTAACTTCTACCCTTTAAATATAAATGTAATGTAAACAAATAATCTATAAAATTCAATATTTGGGATAGCACAACCGATATAACTTAATGTCGAATGATAAAATAACGTAAAAAAGTTACTTGTGTAATTTGACATTGCACAAACATATACTGCTAATTCAAAAAAAAAACAAAATTGGTATAGAAGTAGTAAATTTAATAGGAAGCAATTCTTCTAACACCGCATACTCACAGATTATATTGCAATTTTCTTAAATTTAAATCGGGGCCCACAGCTTTTTGAATATTAAAGTTTATTAGGTTAAATTTTGTGGCTCTATCAAAAGGTATAAAATAAAATGTATAATAACTTTTTTTTTGTAAAAAATTAATATGTGCAAATGAAACTATCTGATATATATGGTATATCCAAAGATTCTATAACACAACAAGATGCGTAACGACCATACTGCTGAAAAGCACACGACATTTTTAGCGTGGATTTTCGATTTTTCTATGTGTGCGTTTTATTGTCCGTGTTTGAGCGCTTGGTTGGGTGAGTGCGTTTTTATACCCGTACTCAAAAAAGAGTTAAGGGGTATATTAGATTTGTGGTAAAAGTGGATGTGTGTAACACAGAGAAGGAAAATTTTCCGACCCCATAAAGTATATATATTCTTGATCAGCATCAATAGCCGAGTCGATATAGCCATGTCTGTCTGTCCGTCTGTCTGTCTGTCTGTCTCGATGAGCGCCTAGATCTCAGAGACTAAAAGAGCTAGGGCAGCCAAATTTGGTTTCCAGACTCATGTGATATCCCACTGCTACAAGTGTATTTCAAAATTTCGCCCTGCCCCCTTCCGCCCCCACAAAGGACGAAAATCTGTGGCAGACACATTTTTAAAGATACGATAAAACTAAAAACGCAGTATCATAGAGAATGCCCATATCTACCAGATTGCCAGAATGAAGAAATTAATTTTCAGTTGCTTCCCCTGCCCCCTCCTGCCAACGACCTATCATTTTCCTTCTCGCTCGCACACTCTGCCGCGTTCAGTGCGCGAGCAACCCCTAGCGGAGGAGATGTAGAATCTAAATGGTACGTGTAGAATCTACATGTTAGATTTATAATATACATAATATATGTAGATGTAGATAACAGATGTAGCAAAAAAATGTAAAATGTAAAATTTTTTTTTTTAATTTTAAAATACTAAACAAATTATGCTCCAAAATGTAAACACTGACTGAGTACGGGTATAAGTAGAGTCGTGTCCCCAGAAGCGACTCACACGTTCCTTCTCGTTTCGTATGTTTTGTCGCAACAAAGGAGTCAAGGTGACATATTGACGTCTGTATGTATCCTAAGCCCGTGGCGCAGCGAACTAAGTGTCTGACTGCAAAGCGAAATCAAACGAGTTCAAGCTTCACTCAGTGAAAGTTTATTCATTTTTATGTTTTTTTGTTTTTTCTTTAAACAACTATATTTAAAAATTAACTAATTTGCTTGATTATTCTGTATTTTTTTTTTTGTTAATTTTCAGTGGCTTTATATTTGTTATTTTATATTTGGAATTTTGTTTTATTCATGGCATTCATCATTAAGTACATATATTTGATTTTAAAATAAAGATAAGGCAAAAAAAAAATAAGCACCTATCGCTGCGAATTGAACTTGGCTCACACTTTCCGCATGCAAGCAACTTCGCCGCTGCACCACCGTTCGTATTTGTTTTCCTAAGCAGTTGCAGTACCTAATTTCGTTTTCATCATTAAGAATTGTGCAGCTTTGACAAAATACGAAATTTGGATTCAGAGTCAGAATTTCAGACGGCAAAAATTGGAGAGCACACACATATGTACATATGTATGTGTGTGTACGCCCGAGAGCAAAAACGAAGTTCTAAAAATATAATACATTTTGTGTAGCGCACTCACACATACGCAAGTGTAGAGTTAGATTTCTTTAAAATATTGTGCTGCTGTCATACATTTTTTTCTTCCTCGTTACGCATCTTGTTGTGTTATAGAATCTTTGGTATATCTGATTAACATTGATTAAAAAGTAATCGTCTGTACAGGAATGAATTTGGTTTGTTTCTAAAGATAACATTAACTATTTTTTTTTTTACATATGTACCTATAGTCTTTACATAACTTAAATTTCATCACAACTAAATTAGCAAGAAATAAATTGCGTCCCCTTGAGATTACACGGTCCTTTTGTATACCGCAATGAACAACAAAAAAAAGTGGTTAAACTAATCAAATAAGTTTTTAATAATTTCTCAAAGACCTAAATTTTATCCTTGTATCTTAAGAATTAGAAAAACTAAATATGTACTTTCATATTTTCCATTATTTTTTTAAATAAATTTGGCATAAATGTTTTAATATTTTGCCAATTCTTCAACAGTAAAAATCAGATGCGTTAATCATTTTAAGACTACTTCCACAACAGCTAAAAACTAGAAGCTCTGTTATTCAAACATTTTTTTTAGTATCAAATACTGTACAATTAATAAGATATTTAATCAGGAACAAATATCATTTCAATTTTCGTTGGACGTGGCGTTTCTATTAGACTACATCTTTGTATTGTATAGTCTTCGGTAGTAGTCGGTTTAGTTTGGTTTATTCGAAAAGAATCAATTCAAATTCGAAGATAATTTATGCAGTTTATTACAAAATATGCAAAAATACGCAGAAGAAAGTAGTTCCATTTAGTTTCAATTTTGTTGAGTAGTGTAATGTAACCCAAAAATTTGTAGTTTAACATATGCTAGATACTGTTACCTAAGTTGAAACTTGTATAACTTTTATTAACAGCCGTAAAAGGAACTATTAATGTGCAAAGGTATTAAAATCTAAAGACAAACAAAGAAAAATAACACAAAAAACAAATTTTTCTTCACATACATTAGTTTACCCAGTTTGTTAGTAAATGTTTAAAACTAGAGAGATATGTAGGTTCGGGTAGATATGTAAGTTCGGGTGTTTACTGTATTTTCACTGATTTATTGTAACTCTAGTCTGCGTAAAAAAAAACCCCACTTTTAATGGGGTCTTCCCCCCCCTTTTTATACTATGTTAATATCATTTTCTTGCCTTGTTCTAAGTTGTATCGGCAATGAAGCCTTGGACCTGTTGAACCTGTTGGACCTCACTTCAATTGCGAAAATTCCATTAAATTACTTTTCAGAGACCAGTGATGTGAGTAACCAAAGGTTTCACTTCTCTGCAAGCAATTGTAACGAACCATGGATCCCATGGTTCGTCACAAGCAGACCAGCAGAAGGGGCTTATACAATAAGAACCTAAAATAATATTAAATAATAATAATAATAATAAATAACAATATATATTCCCGAAGTACCAACGAAATTCCTTTCCCACGGTACTGGTGCACACCGATCACCTTACCTGGGACATTTGACTCTTGTTGGGAGGCGAGTGTTTAGGTAATCTTTGATTACCGGGCAAAAACCCCCACATGCGCAAGCCAGTCAGCAGTCTCCGACTCTCCTTACCGGGGATATTGGACACTGACTACAGGGTTAATGATTTGGTAACTTTCTGTTACCGATCAGCCCGTCTGCACGCGCAGACTATAATTCGGCCAGAGAGAGTTATGTAAGAACCCTTCCCACGGTCTGGAGTAGAAATAAGATATCTATAAGACATTGATGGAAGGCCTGCCGAGCTATAAAAAGGCAGTCCACCCGCCATCAAGAGGCAGTCAAATCACCCTCCGCGTCGTAGTGCAAGTAAACATAACATAACCGGGTAGAATAATCATACGAAAGAAATAAAGACACTGATTAAAAAGTAAAAGACCAAACAAGTGTTGTGATTTCTATTTCAATTTCGGGCAAAGTTCCTGGTTTCCCGATAAAGTCCTCGTGAATTATAAATATCTTGTAATTCAGGACCCTGGACAGACTGATGCATACCTCAGCCTGAAATAGGACATTACAAGTGGCGCCCGAGCAGGGACTTTAAAGGATTTTTAAGAAAAAAAAAAAAAAAACATCAAGAAAGACCGAAATCAGGGACTTCGTGGATTAAAGACCCACTGCCAACAAAAGGAAAAGTGAATAGAAACGCGACAATAATTCATTAACGTTATCCGGACGCGAAAACAATCGCGAAAGTAAACGCAGTGTCGAAAAGTGCCGTTTAACCGTGAATCAAGTGCCAAAAACAACAGAAAACCACCATGGAACACCACGACGAGGAACAACCAGAGGAGGCGTACCCTGCGGGACCCCTTTCTAATCCAGGGGTCGGCACCGGCTGGATCCACAAACTTCGTCGGGACGAGCTAGAAGTCCTCGCCGAGGAATTCGGATTCAGCGGCGAAGGAACGGTCGATGAACGCCGAAAGAAATTTGCCGCGCTAGTCGCTGGGCCACTCTCTCAAGATGCCTGGGTTCGCTTAGGAGAGTTTGAAAGGTACTATGCCAAACCATCCTCACGCTCTCGCTCCAAGTCACCACTGCCTACTACTCCTGCACCATCCGACACTCGCCAAATGGATCCTAAGGCCGGACTACGAGTCCCCGCAGCCACCGAATACCGCACTCCTACTGCCCCGTTTCCAAGGCCCCTAGCTACAGAAACCCACACAGCACCCGTGCCGAGGATCTTGCCAGCGATCGACCGACCCATGGAAGGGCACCACTACAACCCCGCTGCACCAATGGCGGAACGCATCCGAAAGTGGGGAATCCAGTTTGACGGCCAAGATGACCCTCTATCATTCATCGAACTGCTCGAAGAACGCGCGCTCTCGTATGGGGTGGACACAAACCATCTGCCGCGGGCCATGGCCGAACTTCTCACAGACCGTGCCAGTCGTTGGTTCCGCACCAGCCGCCTACAAAGTTCCTCATGGGAAAATTTCCGCCAGGAATTCTTAACGTTCTTCTTGCCACCACGGTATTTTGAACAATTGGAAGACCGGATCCGAGCCCGAAAGCAATTGGCTGGGGAACTGTTCAAAGATTTCCTCATCGAGATACGTCTACTTATGCACCACGCTGGGTACGACGCAACCAAGGAGCTAACCAGGATCTACGACAACGCCCTTCCAGCCTACCAGATGTACGTGCGCCGCCACGAACTGCAGGACTTGTCACAGCTAACACTGCTGGCCACGGAGTTTGAGAGTATTCAAGAGCGGACCATTCCGAGCACTCTCGTACCGCCACGACACACGCCCAGATACGCACGGCCTACTACAGATCAGAGGAGCGACGATTCCAATCGGACACCATTCCGGAAGCCTCATTGGAACTCGGCAGACTCACCAAGAAGACAGCCAACCAACCCAGTGAGTACGACAAAGCCCGAGGTAGCACATCGCATGATCACGACCCCCATCGCCAACCCACGCGCAGCCTGTCGCCGGTGTGGCGAAGCAGGGCATGCGACATATGAATGCCAAAATCCCTCGATCCTGTTCTGTTGGGAATGCGGCAAGCGCGGCACCCGGACCGTCGATTGCTGTCGCCAGAACACGTCGGGAAACGACTCGCGTCCTCGACTGACACGGGATCAGCCGGGAACGACGTCTGCCCCGACCCACGAATAAAAACCCCGCTACACCTGAACGAGAACCGGATAGTGGCAATGGTAACCATAGGAGGACAGGCAACGGAAGCCACCGTCGACACAGGGGCATCCCGAAGCTTTATCAGTGCAAACCTCGCCCGACAACTAGACAACAACACCAACCTACAAGATGCATGCGTCCGCATACGCCTGGCCGACGGCTCGGTCAGAGAGATCACCCAGATTCTACTGGCGCACATCAGACTGGATCAAAGAGAAGTTCAAATACCCCTCCTTGTCCTACCAAACATGTTGGATCAAGTTATCGTCGGCATGGACTTCCTATGCGCCATTGAAACAACGATCCAGTGCGGTACCACACTTCTACAATTACGAGATCAGTGCCACACACCACATATCCACACCGTTCCAACCAACAGAGTACAAGGCCACGAACCCCGACACCAGAAACTGAAGCCAACGGCGGCCGTCATATGTCCGCAACCTATCCCAACAATTTCGGCACCCAGCCACGCCAACATGACACCCATACACACCTCAGCGAACACACGACCACGACCTACCACAATGAACAAAACGACCCAGATCGCCACGGAGAACACGACACCCAGCCCAGCCCCAGCAGAGGCAAAGCGCCGGCCCACGAACATGATGCCGAAACCAACGACACGAAACAACAACCAAGCAAACGGGAAAACGAGTCCCACGGTCACTACGGAGCAACCGCGTCCTAGGCCAACCACAGGGGACACATACCCCAAAGAAACTACGAGAATCTCACCCACGAGACAAGCACTAACGCACTGGAACCCGGCGCTCGACACAGGAAGCCCAGGTCCAAGTCCAGCCACAGAGCATGTAAGTACCACCTCCTCCAAAAAGAAAGTGAACACAGAAACACCCTCCGAGACGACCATCAGCCCTGAACCAAGGCAACAACATCGACACCGACAACGGCAGCAACCGATCGAGAGCCCAGCAACAAGGGAAACAGCCACGCTAACCCCACACTGGTCGGGGCCCATAATCGAACTGATATCCACAGAGCCCCTCAACGCGGGCCCGGAAACCAGCACGATGACCCCACGATACACCGACCGCAGCCCTGTCGTACCCACGGCCGACGCCACACCGATCCTCGCCCACCCAATGGAGTACCTTCCGCGTACTGACATGATTTTTAGCGTCATGCACCGAGCCATGCCTAAAGCCATGCCTAAAGCCATGTCCGAGATCTTCGTCGCCCATACAAGTCGTTGTTGTGATACCAGAGGCGTCATCGCGACTCACCTGTTCACGTACCAGTCTGGCCGTAGTATAACACGAGTACTACACCCGGCGTACCAAAACATCATACCCATGGTCGACACCACACCCATCGTCGCCCACATAAGCGACTACCAACGGAGGATCGAACCGCCCAGCGCCTTCGATACAACCCTCTTACCCGAAGACCCACGCCAACCACCTGACTCCGAAGCCGCCGACCCAACGGAACATGAGCCTGAACCAGTCCCGGAGCCGTGGCCGCCAGATTTAGCGCCGCAGATTCAAGCATTTCTAGAGGAGGAGTTACCAAAATTTGATGGCCTCCACGGAACGTCGGACATCGCCAAGCATACTATTGTCATGAGGGATAACCGGCCCATAAAACAGCGGTACTATCCTAAGAACCCAGCAATGATGCGAATAATTGATGAACAAGTGGACCAATTGATTTCGGAAGGCCTCATCGAGCCCTCCCGGAGCCCCCACAGCGCCCCAATTGTACTCGTCCGTAAAAAGAATGGGAAATGGCGCATGTGCGTGGACTACCGGCAACTCAACACGCATTCCATCCCCGACGCATACCCGTTGCCGAGGATCAACTATATTCTGGAACGGTTACAAAACGCGCGGTTCATCACCACCCTCGACCTGAAAAACGGATACTGGCAGATCCCCATGGCCGACGGAAGTAGAGAAGCAACAGCTTTCACCGTACCGGGCCGGGGCCTCTACCAATGGAAGGTTATGCCTTTTGGACTGCACTCGGCACCGGCAACATTTCAGCGGGCTCTCGACACCGTGATTGGTACAGACATGGAGCCATATGCATTCGCGTACTTAGATGACATTGTCATCGTGGGGCGAGATTTCAATGAACATCTACGCAACTTGAAAGTGGTTTTGTCCCGACTCCGGAAAGCAAACCTACGGATAAATGCAGAAAAATGCGCATTCTTTCAAACCCAAATCAAGTATCTCGGCCATATGATCAGCAATGAGGGAATCCACACCGACCCCGACAAGATTGCCGCCGTCAAAGAACTCCGGCCGCCCACCAACCTAAAAGAGCTTCGTCAATGCATCGGGATGGCGTCCTGGTACCGAAGATTTGTACCAAACTTCGCGACGGTCGTCCAACCGATGTCTCGCCTACTCAAGAAGGACCAACCATGGGTATGGTCCGAAGCACAACAGGCTGCGTTTGATCAACTGAAGACACTTCTCACGACCGCCCCCGTCCTTGCGTGCCCAGATTTCAACGTCAAGTTCTCGCTGCAAACAGATGCGAGCAATCTAGGAGTTGGCGCAGTTCTCACCCAAGAAATCGAAGGCAAAGAACGAGTCATAGCATATGTCAGCCGACGACTGAACCAGGCGGAAGAAAACTACTCCGCTACTGACAAGGAGTGCCTAGCGGTCATTTGGGCCATTCGGAAACTACGTTGCTACCTGGAAGGGTACCGATTCGATGTAATCACCGATCATCTAGCGCTAAAATGGCTAAATACGCTTGACAGCCCATACGGTAGAGTGGCGAGATGGGCCCTCGAACTTCAGCAATACCAATATGACGTGCATTATCGAGCGGGCAAACAGAACGTAGTCGCAGATGCACTATCCAGGCAGCCATTAGGAACACTCGCACGGATCGAAGAGGAGAAGACAGCCTGCCCCTGGCTCCAGCACCGGATAAAACAAGTCCAAGACGAGCCTCAGAAATACCCCGACTACACCTATGCTAACGGGGGACTATATCGACATCTGGGCCATGGCGCCGACGACGACGACCATATAGCATGGAAACTCTGCGTAGCAAAAGATCAACGAGCCAGAATACTTCACGAATGCCACGACCAACCCACAGCCGGCCACCTAGGGGTCAGAAAAACCATTACCCGAATATCCCAACGGTACTATTGGCCAGGTTTCTACCGAGACGTGAGGAAATATGTCCGTGGCTGCGTAAGCTGCCAGAAGTTCAAAGCTCAACAGCGCAAGCCGGTGGGACAGATGCTTACTCGCAAAGCCGAAGAGCCATTCGCTACACTATGCGCTGACTTCGTTGGACCACTACCTCGATCAAAGAAAGGAAACACGATGCTGCTCGTCTTCTTTGACACTTTCACGAAATGGGTCGAATTGGTACCACTCAAAAAGGCCACCACCGCTACCCTGGAACTGGCTTTCCGAGAACGAATCCTGAGCCATTTCGGCATACCCAAACGCTTTGTGTGCGACAACGGCACGCAATTCACGAGTCGATCGTTTCGGTCATTTCTACAGACAGCAGGAGTAGAACTGCAACATACCGCACCCTACTGCCCCCAGGAAAATCCAACGGAACGGGCAAATCGGACGGTCAAGACCATGATTGCCCAATTCGTAGGGGATCGTCAAAATACCTGGGATGAGCTGCTACCGGAAATATCCCTCGCAATAAATTCCAGCGTCTCGGAGACAACGGGATTCAGCCCAGCTTTCCTACTGCATGGAAGAGAGCCCCGGTTGCCTGGAGCCCTCTATGACGAAGTTACGACCGGCACCGGAAGCCCCCCAGAGACCGCTCTCGGCAAGGCAGCCAAACTTAGCGAAGTATTCACCATTGTCAGAAATAACATCCAGAGGGCAAGCCAAGAACAAGGAAGACATTACAACCTCCGCCGCCGGCAATGGCGCCCCCCTATTGGATCCCTAGTACTTCTACGACAACACCACCTCTCCAACGCGGCCGACGGATTCGCCGCTAAGCTGGCACCGAAATACGATGGACCATACCGAGTCAAAGGTTTTGCATCACCGAACATTGTAAAACTACAGCATCCGGGCAGCCGAAAAGCGAAGGTTGCTAACATCAACGACCTGAAGGAATTCCACGAGGACAGGGATGCCACCGATGAGGCAAATACTACCACTAGCCCCCCGCAATCCCCCTAGCCACGACTTTGGTTTCCATATATCGGCAGCTGACCAGCCAAAGCCAACGAACTCAAAGACGAGAACGCAGCACACGCGCAGCCAAGAACCAAAAACCCGCGGGCTCAGAATATGTAACCAACCCCCACTACCACGGAAGTAACGAACGCTCTCAAATGACGAGTTCAACACCCAAAGAAAGTAAAACTCAGCACATGCGCCACCAAAATCCACAGCAAGAGACGAGACAAAGCAAGGAAATATCAACCTCAGCACACGCGCGGCCAACAGACAGAAAAGTCGAAGACTCAGCACACGTGACATCGAACGGCGATCCCCCTCCCAAGCGAAATACCACCAATAACCGGGAAAAGTGTCGCTCAACCCGCTAAGACGAAACCTGAGCCCGGTTCGGAGAAAAAATACATAGCCGCAACGGCTCTATCAAGAAAGGGAAAACGCCATATATAGCCGAGTTCTCCCGGTACTAAATCAGTTCGCTTCTTAACTCGAGCAAAAGACATTTCTACAAGTTACTCACCGTTAACTCATCACCCCTCGAAATACCCAACCAACACCTACGTCTACCGCAGCCAAAACAGTATGGACACTACATTAATTCTGTTCACCATGCTCACGACGACCCAGGCACTAGTCAAATTACATGACTATACGAACGCCGACTACATCCCCATAGTAGATGGAGATGCCGTCATCTGGGATAGCTACGGATACCTACGCCACACGACAAACGTAACCTCTTACGAAGAATACGTGGTGCAAACAGAACAGGCCGCCGAACTATTCGCCGTTAATCGAATGACCGAAGTAATTACCACCGACTTAGGCCACATCCGTAACCTAATCTCTACGCTAAAAATCCACCATCGAGACAGGCGGAGCATCAACATCCTAGGGACGGCCCTTAAAGTTATCGCCGGCACCCCCGATTTCAACGACTGGGAACAGGTTCGCTTTAAACAAGGCCAACTAGTGGAAGCAGAGGCAAACCAGATGGAGATCAACACCAAGATCCAGGACCGCCTAAATGAGCTGACTCATTACATGAACACGATAAGCAAATCCGACGACGCCGAGAGAAACCAACTGGTGGAGATAATTCTGGCTAAAAACAGAATTATTATCACCGATCTGGAAAACCTCATCCTCGGCCTAACTCTGGCACGGATCCATATAATCAGTCCAGCCCTACTAGACGGCGCCGACATCCAAGAGTTCGAGGCACAGCATCTGACCAACCTCAGCTTGGTCGAACTTTTGGGAGTATCAAAAGTGAGCGTCTTTCAGAGCAGCGACCTACTCACGTTCCTGATAAAGTTCCCCCAACCCAAACGAACATGCCGAAAAATGCTCATATTCCCAGTACAACACCAGCGGAAAATACTGGACTTCGGCGAGGGGAACATTGTAGCCGAATGTGGAACAGAAGCCGTCAATGTTGGCAACTGCGAGGCTACCGTCGGTGCGACGTTTTGCCAACAACATCAAGGGACCACCTGCGCTCAGCAGATGGTAGCAGGGTCGGTTGCCCACTGCGCAACGCTGCCCGGACATCTCGAAGCGATCAGCCACGTAGATCATGGCACAATCATAGTGAACGACGCACACGTGACCATTTTGGAGGAGACTGGCGCTACACAGAACATCTCTGGGACCTATCTGGTGACATATTCCAACCGGATCGCGCTCAATGGGACCTGGTATGTAAACCACCTAGGAGACTCGAGACGAAAAGCCGTGGTGTCCGCGATGACCCAGGTAAATGTGACGTCCCATCAAGAACGGCTGAGTCTACCCTTCTTGAGGGAACTCAGCCTGAGAAACCTTAAGCACATCGGCCACCTGCACGAAGTGCTGACGATCAGAAGTGTAACCGCATATATTCTCACGGCAAGCATCGCATTCCCACTCTGCGTAATCATTTGGGTCCTACATCGCCGGCTGAGAACCCAAAACCCGACGCCTACAGACCCCGAGGCCCCAGCTCGCGAAACCGACTCCAGCCAGGTACCCATCACCGACGTTAGAATGGACAAGTCCCACGAATCTCGAAGACAACCAGACGCGGCCACCCGAGTCGGGCCAGCACCACGTCCACCAGGCCAGGGAACACGGATCACTCCCGTGCTCAACCACTAGACGCGTCAACCAGAAAAATGCTGACCATGACTTCTGCCCGCCGCTTAACGGCCGGCAGACATAAGACCGAGGTAACGTCGGTAGGCGAAACGGTAGTGCCCATCAGTACAAACCGTACGCCCCGAGCAAGAAGGAACGATGAACAAAAACAGCGACCACGACGACGTTATCGTCATCTCCTCGGACGAAGAAGACTCCACCACCAGCACCGAGGGAGACGAAGAGGAACCACGATACCCCAGATTCCGGCGAGAGAATCTGTGGTCTCCCCCACCGGGAGCTCCAACTAGCAACCGCTTCCCACGGCCGACCACGCCGTCGTACTCGCCAAGGGCGTACGACGACGAGGATTGGCCAGGAACCCGGCCAACATCCACGGCACCACCCGGGCGAAGCAGCCCCCCGCTGTTTACGCGCAGGCCAGCAGGTCACCGCCCCCAGGAATACTGGCCCCCAAGAGCGGAACGCGGCCAGGAAGACGCCCGCCGCGACCCACGATCAGGTCAGGGCTGCTATAAACAGCCCACTCCGGAACCGAAGCCACCAGGAAAAGACGAGCCGTACGCACGACGCGTCTTCCCGGAGTTCGAGCAGTATATATACACGGACACGCCTTGGGGACTCCGAGTCACCAGGGTACACCTGACGGCAGTGGATGTACTCGTCCCCCCAGGACAGAGTGCAAGGAAGTACCACGGGAAGTACCGGAAACAATTTGGGACAGAATCGGAGGAGGAAGGTGAAAGTCCCGGCCCCAGCCGGAAAAGGCGCCGCTACAACTAAACGCGGCGCCCTATAACACCACCCACCCGGAAGAAAGGGGGGGGTGTAACGAACCATGGATCCCATGGTTCGTCACAAGCAGACCAGCAGAAGGGGCTTATACAATAAGAACCTAAAATAATATTAAATAATAATAATAATAATAAATAACAATATATATTCCCGAAGTACCAACGAAATTCCTTTCCCACGGTACTGGTGCACACCGATCACCTTACCTGGGACATTTGACTCTTGTTGGGAGGCGAGTGTTTAGGTAATCTTTGATTACCGGGCAAAAACCCCCACATGCGCAAGCCAGTCAGCAGTCTCCGACTCTCCTTACCGGGGATATTGGACACTGACTACAGGGTTAATGATTTGGTAACTTTCTGTTACCGATCAGCCCGTCTGCACGCGCAGACTATAATTCGGCCAGAGAGAGTTATGTAAGAACCCTTCCCACGGTCTGGAGTAGAAATAAGATATCTATAAGACATTGATGGAAGGCCTGCCGAGCTATAAAAAGGCAGTCCACCCGCCATCAAGAGGCAGTCAAATCACCCTCCGCGTCGTAGTGCAAGTAAACATAACATAACCGGGTAGAATAATCATACGAAAGAAATAAAGACACTGATTAAAAAGTAAAAGACCAAACAAGTGTTGTGATTTCTATTTCAATTTCGGGCAAAGTTCCTGGTTTCCCGATAAAGTCCTCGTGAATTATAAATATCTTGTAATTCAGGACCCTGGACAGACTGATGCATACCTCAGCCTGAAATAGGACATTACACAATAAAACATGAGAAAACAATATTAAAATGTTTTTTTAGATATTGATATTTTCATTTATTATTATTTATTCAAATGGATAACAAAAATTTGTATTATCATACGAATGAGGCTATTATTGTGAGTTAATAGCACAACCTGATAAATACAAACTTTCGGTATTCTGCAGGCCTTCACTAACTTTTAAACGTTTATGTGATATTTTCTTAAATATGTCTATTGCATTATTCGTGTTTTACAACTGGCCTGGTATTCCATTTTTAAATAAATAATTTTTTATTTAAAAAAAAAATTAGGAGATTTTTAAAGAATTTTTGTTGTTGTTATATATCGTAGACTTTTAGTTAATTTCTGAAGAAATTAAGATATTAATATTTGAAATCACACAAAATTTGCACGAATATCAAAATTTGAAGATACAAAATCACTAAACTATTTTCATCGAATTCGGTCAGGCTGGAAACTACTCGAAAACATCAAACCAAACTAACTTTTTCTGATAGATTTGGGGCTTTAAAGTATTATGTTTTTTATGTTTTTTTCAAAGCTCAAAATAGACCAACAAAAGTATGTTTGGTTCCTTGAAAAACAATCGTGTCGGGTAGTGTAACTTCTACCCTTTAAATATAAATGTAATGTAAACAAATAATCTATAAAATTCAATATTTGGGATAGCACAACCGATATAACTTAATGTCGAATGATAAAATAACGTAAAAAAGTTACTTGTGTAATTTGACATTGCACAAACATATACTGCTAATTCAAAAAAAAAACAAAATTGGTATAGAAGTAGTAAATTTAATAGGAAGCAATTCTTCTAACACCGCATACTCACAGATTATATTGCAATTTTCTTAAATTTAAATCGGGGCCCACAGCTTTTTGAATATTAAAGTTTATTAGGTTAAATTTTGTGGCTCTATCAAAAGGTATAAAATAAAATGTATAATAACTTTTTTTTGTAAAAAAATTAATATGTGCAAATGAAACTATCTGATATATATGGTATATCCAAAGATTCTATAACACAACAAGATGCGTAACGACCATACTGCTGAAAAGCACACGACATTTTTAGCGTGGATTTTCGATTTTTCTATGTGTGCGTTTTATTGTCCGTGTTTGAGCGCTTGGTTGGGTGAGTGCGTTTTTTCGTATGTTTTGTCGCAACAAAGGAGTCAAGGTGACATATTGACGTCTGTATGTATCCTAAGCCCGTGGCGCAGCGAACTAAGTGTCTGACTGCAAAGCGAAATCAAACGAGTTCAAGCTTCACTCAGTGAAAGTTTATTCATTTTTATGTTTTTTTTGTTTTTTCTTTAAACAACTATATTTAAAAATTAACTAATTTGCTTGATTATTCTGTATTTTTTTTTTTGTTAATTTTCAGTGGCTTTATATTTGTTATTTTATATTTGGAATTTTGTTTTATTCATGGCATTCATCATTAAGTACATATATTTGATTTTAAAATAAAGATAAGGCAAAAAAAAAATAAGCACCTATCGCTGCGAATTGAACTTGGCTCACACTTTCCGCATGCAAGCAACTTCGCCGCTGCACCACCGTCCGTATTTGTTTTCCTAAGCAGTTGCAGTACCTAATTTCGTTTTCATCATTAAGAATTGTGCAGCTTTGACAAAATACGAAATTTGGATTCAGAGTCAGAATTTCAGACGGCAAAAATTGGAGAGCACACACATATGTACACATGTATGTGTGTGTACGCCCGAGAGCAAAAACGAAGTTCTAAAAATATAATACATTTTGTGTAGCGCACTCACACATACGCAAGTGTAGAGTTAGATTTCTTTAAAATATTGTGCTGCTGTCATACATTTTTTTCTTCCTCGTTACGCATCTTGTTGTGTTATAGAATCTTTGGTATATCTGATTAACATTGATTAAAAAGTAATCGTCTGTACAGGAATGAATTTGGTTTGTTTCTAAAGATAACATTAACTATTGTTTTTTTTACATATGTACCTATAGTCTTTACATAACTTAAATTTCATCACAACTAAATTAGCAAGAAATAAATTGCGTCCCCTTGAGATTACACGGTCCTTTTGTATACCGCAATGAACAAGAAAAAAAAGTGGTTCATTAAACTAATCAAATAAGTTTTTAATAATTTCTCAAAGACCTAAATTTTATCCTTGTATCTTAAGAATTAGAAAAACTAAATATGTACTTTCATATTTTCCATTATTTTTTAAAATAAATTTGGCATAAATGTTTTAATATTTTGCCAATTCTTCAACAGTAAAAATCAGATACGTTAATCATTTTAAGACTACTTCCACAACAGCTAAAAACTAGAAGCTCTGTTATTCAAACATTTTTTTTAGTATCAAATACTGTACAATTAATAAGATATTTAATCAGGAACAAATATCATTTCAATTTTCGTTGGACGTGGCGTTTCTATTAGACTACATCTTTGTATTGTATAGTCTTCGGTAGTAGTCGGTTTAGTTTGGTTTATTCGAAAAGAATCAATTCAAATTCGAAGATAATTTATGCAGTTTATTACAAAATATGCAAAAATACGCAGAAGAAAGTAGTTCCATTTAGTTTCAACAAATTTTTGTGAAACATAATTAAATAAAAAAAAAATTATATTAAATGTGAATATTATGAAGTTCCATAAATTAAAAGAATTTAGGTCGTAATAGTTGCAATGGGGTAAACTATAGGTGTATTAAATCATAATTTTTTTTATGAGCAACATGTATTTTTAAACATTTTTATTGTTGATAGAAATATTACATTTACATACGTATGTACATTGTTAAAATTGTTATTCACTTTCATCAACTAAAATCGACCGGAAAATAAACATACCATAACTAGAAAAAGAACAATTACTTGCTAAAATTTTGAAGTCTATATAAAAAAATATACAGCCATTCTCCGGTGAACGCAAATCCGAAAAAAAGAGTGCACGGTTTTCGCAAAGATTTTTAAGATTTTAAACCGGTTTCTAATGAGCACGCGATTTAAAAAATGAATTGCACATACATAGTACGTAAATAAACATTGTATTAATTAATAAATATATAAACAAATTTGTTGATGTTTTAAGTTTATATTTACATAATTAAAAAATTTTTTTCGTATATACTAATATATTTAATGAATTGATTTCTAATGGCACCCAATTTTTCAGGAAGTGTAATCATTATAAGTTTTATTCAATTATTAAATTTTTATGGACTCACTCACAACATAATGATTAATTTTAAGTTATAATTTATAACTCAAAAAATAATCAATATTAAGTTTTATCAAGTTTTATCATATCAAGTTTTAATTTCGACTTTTCTTTAATGAATAAATGGAAATATTATATTTATTCTTACTCAGTAAGAAAAGTCAATCATAACTATTTTTTGTATGAAAAAATTCTTGAAATTAAAAACAAATTTTTTTTAAAATCTTTAACCAAAAAGATATTTTAAAAGAAAAAACGGAAACAGCTGATGGACTGTTTATTGTTGTTTTCCCATTCCTGTCTATCATTGTTTATTTTTATTTTTTTTTTGTATTTAATCGCTGCCTCGAAATTGGATGGTCGCACGACGATGAGTCCGCATTGACCAGGTACTTCAGTTCGATGATGGGTCTGTCCATATTTTCTTGTCTATCGATGGTTGTTAATGAGACCATGCATGGTGTTGCATTGGTATATTCTTATAATTTAAACAATATGATGCTTATATATCAAATGGATTGATGTGTATGTGTAGGTGTAGGTGTGTAAGGCAACAGAAGGTTGCCTCAGATGTAGGAACAACAGTTGCTCCTCAAGGTGACTTCCGTTGGCACCGAGTTAACCCGACCTGAATAAAATCCAGTGTGTTTCGATTCACAACTCCAAATTAGCCTCATTAATAAATTTGGTCAATTCTCTAAAAAAAAAAGGGTCCTTTGTGAAGCAATAGCTCCTTAAGATCTTTAAAGCGATGAAAAATTTTATATTTTTTCCTGATAATAGCATGTCGTTGGCAGGAGAAGATTTCATGTTCCGCATGGTCGAGAATGTTGCAAACTTCGCAAATGTTGGTGTTTCTGTCTTTGATTTTGTGTAAAAAAAAACGTTATCATAGGTTCGATTAATTAACAGTCTATTTATGACCTTTATGTTTTTTGCACTCCAGTCGAGAGCCCAGTGCCATGGTTTCACTGGAATTTCATTGTAAATTGACGCAAAATAAATTCCTTTGGTTTTTGATATTTCCTTGTTCATTGCTCCAATCCGTCTGAACTTTTATTTTAACTTTTCTTATTACTTCATCGAATGTTAGCGGTAAATAGTTTGCCTACATTAGTGGCTGATTTGGCTAGTATATCAGTCTTTTCATTAATGGCTATGTTCTTGTGACCGGGTATCCAGTGCACAATAAAGTTGCTCGTGAAGGAATTGTCCATGTTGAGGTGGATTTCGTCTGTATGAATTTGATTCATTTCTCTTCAGAGCCTTTAAGGCGCCTTGGCTATCGCAGAGAATTACAGTTTTACTGTATCTTTTTATTTTTGATATCTTATCTGCCGTTAATATAACTACAAGCTCTGCAAACACAGATGAGGAACTATTTTCAGTCCTAAACATATAGCTAAAGTTACTAGGGTAATCTAAGATATAAATTCCTGTCTTATCACCATTGATGGATGCATCAGTGGAAAGAATGTTCCATCCACCTGACACCCATTCATCAAGCTTGGCTTGATATATCGCATTGCATTCTTCGTTTGAGATGTCAGTTTTTTTCCTGTCAAAGACTGACAGACAAATTAAGGCTTTGGGACTATGTTTGTACTTCTTGGCTTCATTAAAATTGTCGAAAAGATCACTATATTCTTGGTACACAGCTGTGTAGGCAGTCTTTGCAGTGGATTTAATAACATCATTATACAAGGTCAGGTTTAGAGACTTTACTTTCAGTAGTTCTCTGACTGTGAGAATTTTACCTCTGTGTTTGGGAGTTAAAATACCAGCCAGAGCAAAAATCAGATGCGTAGATGTTTTTGGAGGCACATCCACGCAACGGCGAAGGCAGTCCGTCTGTGCAGTGTTAAGAGACTTGCTGTTGCTAATGTTTAGATTCGAAAAACTAGTAATGGCATGTTCCATAGTGCTGTTGGCACTAATGACCCTGACTAAGAAGGTAATTGACTCCCTTATTGGGAAATTGATATTATTGCATGTAACTGCGATGTTATCACGTCTTCCCCTACTGCAAAACATAACTGTGGATTTGCTGGGGTTGAAATTAAGGCCTAGATCTTGACAGAGAAGGTGAAAGTCGTTGATCTTTACCTGTAAGCTTTTGCTAGCATCATTTATGTTGTTGCCTGTTGAGATGATGGCAAAGTCATCAGCAAATTGAATAATGGACGTATGTGAATCATTGATTTGATGCAGTCTTTTGGTGTACAGATTGAAAAGTAGATGTGAGAGACAGGAGCCTTGAGGCAACCCACCATTGATTTTTTTACTGAAGTTACCCAGTTTTAGGAATCTAGACGAAAAGAAATTGACAATCCAGTCAGTATATTGCGTGGGAATGTGTTCATAATCCATTAGCATTTGTAGAGTTTGAAGATTAACGCAGTTATATGCATTATCAATGTCTACTACTACAATTGCAACGAATTTTCCCCTTTTCTTGCTCACAGGCCATGGTATTGATGAGATCATTTATGCACATGGCTGCTGATTTACCCTTTTGGTAGGCATAAGATCGTCTGGGCATGGTGTTACGTTTTTCTAAAAACATATCTAGGCGACTCTTGATCATAAGATTGAGAGTTTTAGCCAATACCGAGATGAGGGAGATAGGTCGATAGTTTTGATAGATATGGAGATCCTTACCCCTCTTTGGGATGGGAATGACTTTGATTGTACGCCATTGATCAGGGACTCTACATTCTGTAAATAACCTAGTGTATTCTTGTAAAAGATTATTCAGTGCTGGGCTCCTGAGGGCTCTTATCATGTCATATGTAATTCTATCTATTCCTCCCGCAGTATTGAGAACAGCAGACAGGTCACTTAAGTTAAAGGGATCGATGTTGAGTGAAGCTGGCCTGACAAAAAAAGGTATGAACTTTCGCCAACACAGAGACTTGGCTTTTAAGAAACTCAAGGTAAGGCAAGGACCATTTTGCATTAAAGCTGGAATTTACGGGATCATTCAAGGACTTAATGTTTCTCAAGAAAAGCCAGGCTTTCCTTGAGTTTGGCTTTTGATTAAGTACATCGATCTTGCGGGCGTAAGCGTTTCTTTTCGCAAGTATTACTGCCTTCTTCCATTCTACTCTCAGGTTAACCGCTTTTATGTAGCTTGTCAGACTTGGAGCTCTTTGTGCCTGGATCTGTGCTTCGGTATATTTAGAGTACAACAGTTGCAATTCCGGATCCCACCAAGTCTTGGGGCATCTTTTGTTGCTCAAGGAGTAGGTGGAGGCCCTAATGTTGTTTGTGAAGCTTTCTGTGATGGTTGAAATGTCTCCTGATGGCGTAGCACCTGTTAGCCTTCGAAGCAGTCTATTCTTAGCAAGAAAGAACTTCGGCTTCTCTTTGCACTCCGGAATTTCTATGGAAATAGGATGATGCTGACTGCCTCTAACAAAAATTGAATTGCAGCTCCAGGTGACATTATCGCTGCAGTTTGAAAAGGTCAAATCCAACACTGAGCCACTTTGACTGTCGATGTGACTTCTAAAGGTGCACTTTCCATCGTTCAAACAATTATAACCGGAGTTACTCATGTAGTTCTCTAGGAATCTATCCTTGGCATTGGTGACATTGACACCAAAGCAAGTGTTTCTGGCGTTAAAATCCCCAGCAAAAATCACATTGCTCCTGCCGTCCAGTTTTTCAACTATGGTTTGAATAGCATCTTGAAAGGTGTTAGTCTTTATGGAGGGTTCAAAGTAGATTGGGAAAATGGTGATATTTTTATAGAGGTTGGATGTCTTGGCGATGATAACATCGTGCTCTGAACTAAAGGCTTCCTTTTTAAGCTTAATGCCTTTTTTAACAGCAATGGCTACACCTCCGTAGCCATCATCTATATGTTTTTCCAATAGATCGTAGTTGATTAGATTTCTGTATGACATGTCGTGGGAGAAAACTTCCGAGAAGATGGCTATGCCATATCCACCAGAGTTCAGTGTGTTTTCTATGTAATTTTTGTTGTTTTTGAGTGATTGTACATTAAGCTGTAAAATCTTAATGGACATTATATTATATTATATTAAAATTTTGAAGTCTATATAAAAAAATATACAGCCATTCTCCGGTGAACGCAAATCCGAAAAAAAGAGTGCACGGTTTTCGCAAAGATTTTTAAGATTTTAAACCGGTTTCTAATGAGCACGCGATTTAAAAAATGAATTGCACATACATAGTACGTAAATAAACATTGTATTAACGGGAAATATATAAACAAATTTGTTGATGTTTTAAGTTTATATTTACATAATTAAAAATTTATTTTCGTATATACTAATATATTTAATGAATTGATTTCTAATGGCACCCAATTTTTCAGGAAGTGTAATCATTATAAGTTTTATTCAATTATTAAATTTTTATGGACTCACTCACAACATAATGATTAATTTTAAGTTATAATTTATAACTCAAAAAATAATCAATATTAAGTTTTATCAAGTTTTATCATATCAAGTTTTAATTTCGACTTTTCTTTAATGAATAAATGGAAATATTATATTTATTCTTACTCAGTAAGAAAAGTCAATCATAACTATTTTTTGTATGAAGGTTAGGTTAGGTTGAGGCGGCTGTCGGGGTTGTCAGAGACCCGACACACCTAGGCCGGTTTCGGCCCGTTGTGATACCGCATGCTTTGTTCCCATTCTCCCTCGTGAGACCCTATGCTATCCATTATCCCATCCGGATGCCCTTATGAAGCCTGCGATCCGTCTGGGACTAATTGTAGACATGTCCGAAATGTCAGTTAGAAAAGGAGCGCCCAAGTATTGAAGTCTCCTTCTACTGAGAGCCGGGCAGGAGCAGAACAGGTGTTCCACAGTCTCCTCCTCGTCCTCATCTCTACAGCTTCGACAGAAGTCGTTATATAGGGCACCCAGCCTGTTTGCATGTGTGCCTATTAGCCAGTGTCCCGTAAGGGAGCGTATGACTGAGCTGCACCTACTCCTGCTGAGTTTGCAGAGCTCATCGGTGCGCTTCTTATTTATGTTAGGCCATGTTTGCCGAGTTATGCGACACGAATTTATTAGAGTTTACCTCTTTTATCATCAAAGGCTTTCAAGGTAACTTGCAGACGGATGTAATTTACACTGATTTTAGTAAAGCATTCGATTCTGTAAACCATTCCCTTTTAGCACAAAAACTTGACCTTTTAGGGTTTCCACCTAATCTTTTGAGATGGATTTCTAGCTACCTTCGTTCTAGGTCTCAAAGAGTCCTCTTCAAAAACTCCTTCTCTTCACCTGTTAAGGTTACTTCTGGAGTACCACAGGGCAGCCATCTAGGCCCCCTACTATTCACACTCTTTATTAATGATCTGCCTTCAGTATTAACAAACTCTCGAGTACTCATGTATGCGGATGATGTTAAACTTTGTGTCCAGTATAAGGACATTTCATTTCACTCTCGCTTGCAATCCGATCTCAATAACTTTCAATCATGGTGTTGTGCAAATATGTTACACCTAAATGCCTCGAAATGCAAAGTAATGACATTTCATCGCTCCAGCCCCCTTTTGGCTCCTTATAGCCTCTGCGGTGGTTCTCTTGAGAGAATTACCTTGGTTGATGATCTTGGTGTTAAATTAGACCCAAAGTTAAAGTTTTCTGAACACATTTCTACCATGGTAAATAAGGCCATGGGTGTGCTTGGGTTTATAAAGAGGTGGTCAAAGGAATTTGACGACCCCTATATAACGAAGACTCTCTACATCTCGCTTGTTCGTCCGATTTTAGAGTACGGCTCTTGTGTATGGTGCCCCCAGTACAAAGTACACCAGGACCGTATAGAATCAGTCCAGAAAAACTTTTTACTTTTTGCTCTGCGTGGCCTTAACTGGGATGCAGGTGTGAGACTGCCATCTTATCCTCGTAGATTGCTTTTAATAAACCTTCCAACCTTAGTTAGTCGTAGAAAAATGCTTGGTGTGATTTTTATGCACAACCTGATCGAGGGTGACGTAGATAGCCCTGACTTGTTGAGCCGCATAAACTTTACGATTCCTATTAGATCTACTAGAAACTTCATTCCTTTGTTCCTTCCGCTTTGTAGATCGAATTATTCCTTGCACGAACCATTTAGGGTACTTTGCTCGGACTTTAATTCCCTCTACCACATAATATCAACTACTAATTCCCTTCCTCTTCTTAAATCACTAATACTAACATACCTTTCCCGTAATTAGTTATATTTCTTAGCTATCTTTGCATGTTTAGCTCTTTGAGCTGTGTTTAGCTCTAATTTTCCTCGAATTTTTAGTCTAACACCTATCTTTCCTGCATGCTCGCGATCGGTTCGGTAACACGCGTCGCGCGTCATGCGGCAGCGCCCCTCGGTCGGTTGGGCGGGAGGAGGGCTGCGTTTCTGCCTGGGTTCCGCGCGTAACAGGCTTCGGCTTGGTGTCGCATGGGCCACTTGATGGTGCAGTCATTGCATATCAACGTCCAGACAACAATAGTGGCACAGTTTGCCATCTGTCATTTATTAGTTGCTTAAAATGTTCTTTTATTTTGAGCTTGCAGGTGGCCATTGGCATACGAATATCCTCCTTATCACTGAGAAGGGGGATTGTTGTTCCAGCTCTGGCCAGCTCGTCTGCTATGCAGTTGCCTTCAATGTCCTGGTGGCCCGGGACCCATATTAGGCTGATGACGAACTGATAAACCATCTCATGAAGAGATTTGCGACAGTTTGCCACGGTAGCCGAGCTTGTCGTTATCGCATTCAGCGATTTGATTGCAGCTTGGCTGTCACTATATATATTTATGTGAGTTGCCGCAGGGGTTAGTTCCTGAAGACAGCTCAAAGCTTCCTTGATCGCTATGACCTCCGCTTGGAAGACACTGCAGTGATCCGGGAGCCTGAAGGAGTAACTTATGTTCAGCTGTTCGGAGTAGATTCCTCCTCCGACCTTGTTGTCCAACTTTGAGCCATCGGTAAAGATTCGAATGGCTCCTTTTGGACCAGGTGGTCCCTCAAGCCAGTTGTCTCTTTGAGGGATGATTGTTTCAAAGGGGGTATATGTATATGTAATATGGCATTTAGCGCATCCGTTGGTGTTGTGCTCAGAGCTCCACTGATGCATAGGGCTGCAGTACGCTGCACCTTGCCTAGTTGTTTGGTGATGGTCCCCTTCGATAGGGCAGGCCACCACACTGCGACTCCGTAGAGCAGTATTGGTCTTACTATTGCCAGGTAGATCCATTGGACTATTTTTGGGTTCATGCCCCATTTTAGCCCAATGGCCTTCTTGCAAGTGTAGAGGGCTATCGTAGCCTTCTTCACCCTGTCTTTGATGCTCAGGTTCCAGCTAAGCTTTTTATCAATTACCAACCCTAAGTAACTGGCACTGTCGCTGAAGGAGAGCCTGCATCCGTTTAGTATTGGGGGGTTGAGGGACGGGATTTTGTACTTGGTTGTAAACAACACAAGTTCCGTTTTTGAGGGATTAACTCCCAGTCCACGCGACTTTGTCCATTCTGACAGTCGCGCGAGCTTCGCGGTCATTAGATCGCAGAGTGTTTGGGGGAATTTTCCCGAGAAGATAATGGCAACGTCATCCGCGTATGCTACCACCTTGCAGCCCTCCCCTTCCAGGTCACACAGAATCTTATTGACTGCTATGTTCCATAGAAGGGGAGACAGGACACCACCTTGCGGGGTGCCTCTGTTGACATACCTTGACTGAGTGGACGATCCCATTGATGATGTCACTGTCCTGCATGTGAGCAATTGATCTATGAGCATCACCAAGTGACGATCCACTCCCAGGTCAGTCAGGGCCTCTGTGATGGCTCCCGGTATGACGTTGTTAAAAGCTCCCTCAATGTCTAGAAAGGCAATTAAGGAGTATTCTTTGACGTGTAGAGATTTCTCCACCGCCGAGATTACTTAATGGAGTGCCGTTTCCGTGGATTTCCCTTTTCGGTAGGCATGTTGAGCGCCTGACAGCCACTGAGGATTTATGGTTGTCCTCAGCTGCAGCCCGACTAGTCTCTCAAAGGTTTTGAGAAGGAAGGACGATAGACTTATTGGTCTGAAGTCTTTTGGGGTTGTGTGTGAGGGTTTCCCTGCTTTGGGGATAAAGACTATTTTAGCCTTTAGCCAAGCGCGGGGGATTTTTCCCACTGTCAGTATCTTCCTGAAGATACTTTGCAGCCAGTTGATGGCCATGTCCCCGGCTTTTTGTAGCTGAGCCGGAATGACGTGGTCCGGGCCAGGCGATTTATAGGGTTTAAAGCTGTTTACTGCCCAGCTAATATTCCGTTTTGTGAGGATGTGCCTCATCGAGGTTTCCGGGCCTTCACTTGGGGTGTCTGCCGGCTCGATGGTCGTACACCCAGGAAAATGAGTATCGAGTAGAATGTGTAGGGAGTCCTCACTAGAGTTTGTCCACGTACCATCCGTTCTCTTGAGATATCCCACCGAGGGGGATGTTTTTGACAGGATCTTGCGTAGCCTTGCGGCTTCTGACGTGTCCTCAATTTCGGAGCAAAATTTTTGCCAAGAGGTCCTTTTTGCTCTCCTTGTTTCTTTTTTGTATAGGGTTAGCTTACTTTTGTAATTTTCCCAGTGCGCTACCTCACTGCTGCTTTTGGCTCTGTTAAAGAGAGTCCTGCAGTCTTTCCGGAGGGTATCTATCTGTTTAGACCACCAGGGGGTTTCTTTTTCCCTCTTGGCTTGGTTGAGGGGCAAGCTGCCATGAAGGCCTTGTTGCAAGTTTCCGTGAAATTGTCCACAAGACGATTAAGATCGGCTTGTGTGTCCGGGCATTTTGGGGCTAGGGGGGAGTAATTCCTCCATTTTTGCACTAAACGTATCCCAGTTGGCTTTTCTTGGATTTATATAGCTGGCGGGTATGGTGCTTTCGAGCGATAGGATTGTCTCGATGTACCTGTGGTCGGAGAAGGAGTGGTCCTCTAGGACTCTCCAACTTTTCATTATGTCTGACAGTTTGTGAGACAATAGAGTGAGGTCAATAACCTCTTGACGGTTTTTTATGATAAAAGTGGGGTCATTTCCCCTATTACCAATAATTAGGTTGGAGTTTAGGATGAAGCTGAAAAGTGACTCACCCCTTACATTTGTATCCGAGCTCCCCCATTGGGTGTGATGAGCGTTGGCATCGCAGCCTATTAGTAGGCTTGTATCCGACCTCTCGCTGTCGCTGGCAATCTTGCGAACGAGGTCACTGGGAGGATCGCTTTCCTCATGAGCCATGTAGGACGACACCAGGTTCAGGCGTGTCCCTTGTAGCTCTAGGCTAGCCGCCGTGTTGTCGCCATTGCTAAAATTGTGGAGCAGAAAGATATTTAGGTGCTTTCTTGCTAATATGCAGGTTCTAATTTTACCTTCCGTTTGGGCTACAATCAGCTTGTAGTCCTTCGTCGCTAATCCACAGACCCTGCCTCCTACCACCCAGGGCTCTTGGATTAGGACTATGTCCCCTCCGCTCGCGACTAAGCGGAGTATCAGGGCAGCGGATGCTGCTTTACAGTGGTGGAGATTTATCTGCAGAAGTCTCAAAGACTTCATTAGAGTTATTCTCCACCACTGTTATATCGGCGTCCGAGTCGTCGAGGATCTCGTCCCGACACATCGCCTCAAAATCGAGCATCAGCTCCGTCTCCGAGGAGTAGCTCTCTAGGGCCAGCTCCGGCTCCGGGTCTACCTCGGGTGCCTCGATCTCCGAGGCAACGTCCTGCTCAACTGGGTTGTTGACAGAACGCGCCTCGGCCGCTGCATCCGACTTAGACCTTCATGGTCACCGAGCTGAACCCGAAGTTGAGCTCTCCCTTAGCTGCCTCGATCGGGGCTAGTGACTCCTTATTCAGGATTATCACTGCCTGGTTGGTGGGGCCTTTTGATGCCTCCACTTTGACCACCTTCCAGTCTGTGGTTGGCAGTGTGGGGTTGCATCTCTGCAACATGGTGAGGATCCGCTCGGGCTCCTTAAAAGTGGCCGGTACCCATATCCGGGCCCTTGGTCTACTGGGCACCTCGCTCCAGTCCACAGCGACGAGCTTCGCCCCGGCGTAGACCTCACCGATTTGCGCCACCGCAGCTTTGTATAGCTTTACGGAGCGCTCATCCTCGCAGGCTACCACTTTGATGTTCCCCTGGAACCATCCCATGTCTTTGCAGACTGGGGGTGGCCCGGGATCCTTCTCAAGAAGCTCGAAGCAGCGGTCGGCCAGTGCCGCTTCCACCCACTTCCATTGGCTTCTGGGTATTCTCCCCTCCGCGCTGCCTTTGTCGAGAACGCCTATCAGCGTCCTCTCCTTGGCAATCTGCGCGAAGGACACGTTTGGAAGCACTCTAGAGCGCTTCGCGGCAGGTCCGGGCGTCTCTTGCGAGCGCTGCCTCTTCGGTTGTGCGGTCACCTTCTGTGGCTCCACACTGAAGTTGGGCAACACCGTCGAGGCCCATTCCACCTTTTTCAGCCAGTCTGCTGTTGGACTGACTTCCTGGCTGGCATTCTGCCGACGGAGTATGTGCCCAGCACTCCTCTTTTCGGCATAGCTATATTTTTTGGCTTGGACGCTGGTTGATGGTAAGTCATCACCCGCCGCTTCACCGGAAGGTTGAGCAGCCGCAATATTGCTTAGCTGCCCTACCATGGTATCAGTTTTGGGTGTTGGCTTTCCACCCATCCCAGGTTTGGGATGGGACCCACCCGGATTCATTCCCGCGTCCTTCGCCGTGCAGTTCTTTCCTGCGTCTGAGCGGATTTGGCCAGGCCTTTGGGCCGTTGCCTTCTCTCGCTTGGGATTTCTCCCTGTAGGCATTTGGGGAGTGCCTCTCTCGTTGCTGTTTTTGTTGTTGTTTGTGTTATTGAGTTTGTCCATATAGTTCCCACGAGCTGCAGAGAAAGGGAACGGTCCACCCCGGCAGAGCTCTGCGTTACCCGGGTAAGGCATAATTAGAACAGGGGGCTGCCAAGTCCCTGAGCTCTCCGTTCACGACTGGGCTAGTTGTTGTACCGGGCCCCCAGCCAGGCTGACTCTTGGCACGGGTCGAGTGACACCTTAGTCCGGCCCGGTGTGAGGTGAGTGTTGGGGTTGGGATGTGGGTAGGTGTTGTGTAGGGATAGGATTGTGTGAGCTACTTAATGAGAGGCGGCACCACAAGCGCATCGTCAGTGTTGCTGCGTCGCGAACACCCGCTGGCTGTCCGGGACTGCTTATTTCGGTACTCTCCCTCAGAGCCAACTTAGTCGATGCTCTTTGAGATGCCCGCTTATTCGCAGCTGACCTACCCACTAGGGTAGGCCGTTCGCTATCCGCAACCTGCGACCCGTCCGGTGGCCTCAGCTAGGCCCCCTCTGAGCCACCTCAAAGCCCAATAGGATCATCGGATCATCAAAAAATCCTTGAAATTAAAAACAAATTTTTTTTTAAATCTTTAACCAAAAAGATATTTTAAAAGAAAAAACGGAAACAGCTGATGGACTGTTTATTGTTGTTTTCCCATTCCTGTCTATCATTGTTTATTTTTATTTTTTTTTTGTATTTAATCGCTGACTCGAAATTGGATGGTCGCACGACGATGAGTCCGCATTGACCAGGTACTTCAGTTCGATGATGGGTCTGTCCATATTTTCTTGTCTATCGATGGTTGTTAATGAGACCATGCATGGTGTTGCATTGGTATATTCTTATAATTTAAACAATATGATGCTTAGTTTAAAGTGTGGTCGTGTGTAAGAGTTTAACAAAATATAATATATATCAAATGGATTGATGTGTATGTGTAGGTGTAGGTGTGTAAGGCAACAGAAGGTTGCCTCAGATGTAGGAACAACAGTTGCTCCTCAAGGTGACTTCCGTTGGCACCGAGTTAACCCGACCTGAATAAAATCCAGTGTGTTTCGATTCACAACTCCAAATTAGCCTCATTAATAAATTTGGTCAATTCTCTAAAAAAAAAAAGGGTCCTTTGTGAAGCAATAGCTCCTTAAGATCTTTAAAGCGATGAAAAATTTTATATTTTTTCCTGATAATAGCATGTCGTTGGCAGGAGAAGATTTCATGTTCCGCATGGTCGAGAATGATGCAAACTTCGCAAATGTTGGTGTTTCTGTCTTTGATTTTGTGTAAAAAAAAACGTTATCATAGGTTCGATTAATTAACAGTCTATTTATGTTTTTTGCACTCCAGTCGAGAGCCCAGTGCCATGGTTTCACTGGAATTTCATTGTAAATTGACGCAAAATAAATTCCTTTGGTTTTTGATATTTCCTTGTTCATTGCTCCAATCCGTCTGAACTTTTATTTTAACTTTTCTTATTACTTCATCGAATGTTAGCGGTAAATAGTTTGCCTACATTAGTGGCTGATTTGGCTAGTATATCAGTCTTTTCATTAATGGCTATGTTCTTGTGACCGGGTATCCAGTGCACAATAAAGTTGCTCGTGAAGGAATTGTCCATGTTGAGGTGGATTTCGTCTGTATGAATTTGATTCATTTCTCTTCAGAGCCTTTAAGGCGCCTTGGCTATCGCAGAGAATTACAGTTTTACTGTATCTTTTTATTTTTGATATCTTATCTGCCGTTAATATAACTACAAGCTCTGCAAACACAGATGAGGAACTATTTTCAGTCCTAAACATATAGCTAAAGTTACTAGGGTAATCTAAGATATAAATTCCTGTCTTATCACCATTGATGGATGCATCAGTGGAAAGAATGTTCCATCCACCTGACACCCATTCTTCAAGCTTGGCTTGATATATCGCATTGCATTCTTCGTTTGAGATGTCAGTTTTTTTCCTGTCAAAGACTGACAGACAAATTAAGGCTTTGGGACTATGTTTGTACTTCTTGGCTTCATTAAAATTGTCGAAAAGATCACTATATTCTTGGTACACAGCTGTGTAGGCAGTCTTTGCAGTGGATTTAATAACATCATTATACAAGGTCAGGTTTAGAGACTTTACTTTCAGTAGTTCTCTGACTGTGAGAATTTTACCTCTGTGTTTGGGAGGTAAAATACCAGCCAGAGCAAAAATCAGATGCGTAGATGTTTTTGGAGGCACATCCACGCAACGGCGAAGGCAGTCCGTCTGTGCAGTGTTAAGAGACTTGCTGTTGCTAATGTTTAGATTCGAAAAACTAGTAATGGCATGTTCCATAGTGCTGTTGGCACTAATGACCCTGACTAAGAAGGTAATTGACTCCCTTATTGGGAAATTGATATTATTGCATGTAACTGCGATGTTATCACGTCTTCCCCTACTGCAAAACATAACTGTGGATTTGCTGGGGTTGAAATTAAGGCCTAGATCTTGACAGAGAAGGTGAAAGTCGTTGATCTTTACCTGTAAGCTTTTGCTAGCATCATTTATGTTGTTGCCTGTTGAGATGATGGCAAAGTCATCAGCAAATTGAATAATGGACGTATGTGAATCATTGATTTGATGCAGTCTTTTGGTGTACAGATTGAAAAGTAGATGTGAGAGACAGGAGCCTTGAGGCAACCAACCATTGATTTTTTTTACTGAAGTTACCCAGTTTTAGGAATCTAGACGAAAAGAAATTGACAATCCAGTCAGTATATTGCGTGGGAATGTGTTCATAATCCATTAGCATTTGTAGAGTTTGAAGATTAACGCAGTTATATGCATTATCAATGTCTACTACTACAATTGCAACGAATTTTCCCCTTTTCTTGCTCACAGGCCATGGTATTGATGAGATCATTTATGCACATGGCTGCTGATTTACCCTTTTGGTAGGCATAAGATCGTCTGGGCATGGTGTTACGTTTTTCTAAAAACATATCTAGGCGACTCTTGATCATAAGATTGAGAGTTTTAGCCAATACCGAGATGAGGGAGATAGGTCGATAGTTTTGATAGATATGGAGATCCTTACCCCTCTTTGGGATGGGAATGACTTTGATTGTACGCCATTGATCAGGGACTCTACATTCTGTAAATAACCTAGTGTATTCTTGTAAAAGATTATTCAGTGCTGGGCTCCTGAGGGCTCTTATCATGTCATATGTAATTCTATCTATTCCTCCCGCAGTATTGAGAACAGCAGACAGGTCACTTAAGTTAAAGGGATCGATGTTGAGTGAAGCTGGCCTGACAAAAAAGGTATGAACTTTCGCCAACACAGAGACTTGGCTTTTAAGAAACTCAAGGTAAGGCAAGGACCATTTTGCATTAAAGCTGGAATTTACGGGATCATTCAAGGACTTAATGTTTCTCAAGAAAAGCCAGGCTTTCCTTGAGTTTGGCTTTTGATTAAGTACATCGATCTTGCGGGCGTAAGCGTTTCTTTTCGCAAGTATTACTGCCTTCTTCCATTCTACTCTCAGGTTAACCGCTTTTATGTAGCTTGTCAGACTTGGAGCTCTTTGTGCCTGGATCTGTGCTTCGGTATATTTAGAGTACAACAGTTGCAATTCCGGATCCCACCAAGTCTTGGGGCATCTTTTGTTGCTCAAGGAGTAGGTGGAGGCCCTAATGTTGTTTGTGAAGCTTTCTGTGATGGTTGAAATGTCTCCTGATGGCGTAGCACCTGTTAGCCTTCGAAGCAGTCTATTCTTAGCAAGAAAGAACTTCGGCTTCTCTTTGCACTCCGGAATTTCTATGGAAATAGGATGATGCTGACTGCCTCTAACAAAAATTGAATTGCAGCTCCAGGTGACATTATCGCTGCAGTTTGAAAAGGTCAAATCCAACACTGAGCCACTTTGACTGTCGATGTGACTTCTAAAGGTGCACTTTCCATCGTTCAAACAATTATAACCGGAGTTACTCATGTAGTTCTCTAGGAATCTATCCTTGGCATTGGTGACATTGACACCAAAGCAAGTGTTTCTGGCGTTAAAATCCCCAGCAAAAATCACATTGCTCCTGCCGTCCAGTTTTTCAACTATGGTTTGAATAGCATCTTGAAAGGTGTTAGTCTTTATGGAGGGTTCAAAGTAGATTGGGAAAATGGTGATATTTTTATAGAGGTTGGATGTCTTGGCGATGATAACATCGTGCTCTGAACTAAAGGCTTCCTTTTTAAGCTTAATGCCTTTTTTAACAGCAATGGCTACACCTCCGTAGCCATCATCTATATGTTTTTCCAATAGATCGTAGTTGATTAGATTTCTGTATGACATGTCGTGGGAGAAAACTTCCGAGAAGATGGCTATGCCATATCCACCAGAGTTCAGTGTGTTTTCTATGTCATTTTTGTTGTTTTTGAGTGATTGTACATTAAGCTGTAAAATCTTAATGGACATTATATTATATTATATTAAAATTTTGAAGTCTATATAAAAAAATATACAGCCATTCTCCGGTGAACGCAAATCCGAAAAAAAGAGTGCACGGTTTTCGCAAAGATTTTTAAGATTTTAAACCGGTTTCTAATGAGCACGCGATTTAAAAAATGAATTGCACATACATAGTACGTAAATAAACATTGTATTAACGGGAAATATATAAACAAATTTGTTGATGTTTTAAGTTTATATTTACATAATTAAAAATTTATTTTCGTATATACTAATATATTTAATGAATTGATTTCTAATGGCACCCAATTTTTCAGGAAGTGTAATCATTATAAGTTTTATTCAATTATTAAATTTTTATGGACTCACTCACAACATAATGATTAATTTTAAGTTATAATTTATAACTCAAAAAATAATCAATATTAAGTTTTATCAAGTTTTATCATATCAAGTTTTAATTTCGACTTTTCTATAATGAATAAATGGAAATATTATATTTATTCTTACTCAGTAAGAAAAGTCAATCATAACTATTTTTTGTATGAAAAAAATTCTTGAAATTAAAAACAAATTTTTTTTAAAATCTTTAACCAAAAAGATATTTTAAAAGAAAAAACGGAAACAGCTGATGGACTGTGTTCGGCTAAGCGCCGGCCCATGGCAGCGCAAAGAGTGTAGAGCTAAGCTCTTATCCACAACATTGCCTACCTGACTCTGCGCTCTTGAGTCATTTTTCCCCTTCCCGAAAATCGTCAGCCGACGAAGGCTGTGAGGGAGGCTCGTCTGCGCAGCAGAGACACTTCGAAATCTAGCATCATCAAACGTACAACATATCGTCGGTTTGCACAGTGACCTGCTACATCGTTATTACTTTTTATACAAAACCCTTTATTGTTCTCGCTCCAACACGGTCCACCACGGGTCCGCCTGTTGTTAACTCTTGCCCATACTATTCCCACTCGCCTTGCATGGCAAATAAAGAAACTAACATAATCAAACAAACTGTGGTGTGAATTAATCAAAGTACGAATTGTCGATTTAGCTCTACGCTATTGAAAAATCTCAATAGCTCAACATTTTGGTGACCCCGACGTGATCTAATCGATATATATTTATATATATACACATATATATGCCTCGCAAATAACACTTGTCGGTTGTTTAATTCGCTTTGTACCACGGTTTTTCGATTCGGCGTTTGTGCACAAGCAACATAAACGGTTCTCGCGTCATCTGCTTTGCGGTCTGTCTTGCGGTTGTTTCGTTTCGGTGCTCTAAGTGTGCATGCCATTGTTGTTGTCAGCTGCACCTACTCAGTTATTTTAAAACTGTGAACTTTCGCTGCTGGCCTGTAGAACTGTGAGCCCGTGTGTTTGAGCGCTGCGATCGAGTGTACAGTTCCTATCAAACTGTTCGAGGTTATTCACCGGTTATTAACCTCTCCGTGCTTCAGAAACTGTAAACATACCCAATGGCTTCTAATAGCACCCCCTCACTCTTGCCCCCCTCACCATTGTTCGTCGATTCAGAAGCTGCATTCTACAAGCGCAAGGTGCAATACATGGTAGGGGCAGCACGGAGAATCGAAACGGCCGTTGGCAAGGAGAGAATCGGCGAGCTCAGTGAGGAGGAGCTGAACCTGAGGCTGAAATTGCTAGCGGAGCTTGTAGTTTCATTCAACGAGCACCATAATGCCCTGGAGAGGATTGATCTCGATGAGATCGGTAGTCCCTTGAGGGAGGAGTTTGACGAGTGCGTGATCATGCTGGAGATTCGCATGAAACGGGAGTTAAACAAGCGGCAGCCCACAATGCTACCATGCTCAACAATGCGGACGGACCATGTAGGAGAGGCCCCAACTACGGTCGTAGTGCAAAGTCGGCCACGCCTGCCGGAGTTGAAGCTTCCTGAGTTCAGTGGTGGCTACGCTCAGTATTCCTCGTTTTGGAGCATGTTTTCCTCCATAATAGACAAGGATACCGATTTGTCAAATGTGGAGAAGCTGCAGCACCTGCGTTCCTGCCTGAAAGGACCAGCACTAGACACTATTTCGTCTCTAGAGTTCACGCACGCCAGCTATCCCATCGCGCTAGACCTCCTTGATAAGCGTTTTAATAACAAACGTTTAATTTTTCAGGCGCATGTCACGGACATTCTGGGTGTTCCGCGCGTAGAGGCTTCGTCTGTGTCGCAACTTCGTTCTTTGTCGGACACTGTGAATGCTAATCTTCGGGCTTTGCAGAGTATGGGAACAACGGAGCAGATTGCAGACTGTATCTTGATACACAGCCTGCTGCAGAAGGTGGACAGCGCTACGCAAGCCAAGTGGGAGGAAGCGTCATCGCTGGACAGCATACCCACAAGCCAACAATTCACCGCCTTTCTGGAGCAAAGATGTCAGAAGTTGGAGAATCGCGAGCACGCTATGGCAATGTATACGCCTGGCATTCAGGTGGGAAAGATTAAAAAAGTACAGAGCAACGCTAGAAGTTCATTTGTAGCCACTGAGTCTGTTTCTCTTGAGTGTCTATTTTGCAATACTGCGGGCCATGGCATATATACATGCGCGCTGTTTGGGAATCTTTCGCCGTCCCTTCGCCTAATTGAGGTGAAAAAGCTTGGTCTTTGCCTGAATTGCCTCAAGGCTGGCCATCAATTGCGCACTTGCAGGTCATCAACTTGTCGTCACTGTGGTAGCAAACATCACACTTTATTGCATTTAAACGCCAGACCCTCGCCCACGGAACCCGTTGTCTCTTCATTCCCGCACCCTGAAGCGCAGCCGCAGTCCTCAGCTGCCTCTCTGGTTGCACAGAACTCTTGCAGGGATGTTGTGCTCTTAGCCACTGCAGTTGTTCTGCTGAGGGATCGTGCTGGATCGCTCGTACCATGTCGGGCACTCTTGGACTCCGGATCACAAATGCACCTTATAACCTCCAGCCTCGCCCAACAACTTAGACTGAAAAGGACCATGTCGTCGGCCGCAGTATCGGGTCTTGGGGATTCCAGTTTTGTATCGGAGGGCTATACTGTGGGACTCAACTTGCAGTCCCAAGCCTCTGACTACAGTACCAGTTTCGTCGCGTTGGTAGCTCCCACAATCACCGAGCAGCAGCCCAGCTTTTCAGTTGACGTTTCTGGTTGGAAAATTCCGCCGAATTTACCATTGGCAGATCCGCAGTTCTTCAGGCCACAGCGTATTGACCTGCTCATTGGGGCTAGCCTATTCTTCGAGCTGCTGTGCATTGGCCAAATCAAATTGGATGTTGGCTTGCCATCGCTTCAGAAGACTCGCCTTGGATGGGTGGTTTCAGGAGGTGGTCAGCAAACGCGTAGGACAGCCTTACTTGGGGCTCAGGCCTCATCTGACGTCAGGCAGGAGTCTCTTGATCAAGTGGAACTGTTACTGAGGCGTTTCTGGGAGGTTGAAACTTCCACTGAAGATTCGGTGATGGTCAAGCAGGAGGATGTCGATTGTGAAGATCACTTCAAAGCAAATTTCTCGCGCCTGTCATCTGGAGAGTTCGCCGTGAAGCTGCCCATCAAGAAAAGTTTGGAGATCTTGGGCGACTCATACACGCAAGCATATCGGCGGTTCCTCAACTTGGAGCGGAAACTTGAGCGTCGTCCGCAGCTGAAGGCTCAGTACGCATCTTTCATTAGGGAGTACCAAGAGCTTAATCATATGTCGTTGGTGGAATCAGAACTGTTCAGTCGTTGTCGCTATTTTCTACCGCATCATTGCGTGTTTAAGGAGGACAGCACGACCACCAAATTGCGGGTCGTGTTCGATGGATCTGCCACAACATCAACAGGTTTTTCGTTAAACGAGGTCCTAATGGCTGGGCCTACTATCCAGCCAAAGCTTCTACATACGCTGCTTCGTTTTCGTACGTTCCTCATTGCGCTGACTGGAGACATTTGCAAGATGTACAGGTGTGTCCGAGTATCTGAGCCGGACAATTACCTGCAGTGCATCCTATGGAGGGATTCCCCTCACGAGGATGTGAAGGCGTTCAAGCTCGACACAGTAACATATGGAACCAAACCGGCTTCCTATCTTGCAATTCGCTCCATGCTCCAATTGGCAGAAGAAGAGAGGACTGCATTTCCCATTGGCTCGGAAGTGTTGACCTCCAATTTCTATGTCGACGATTTGATGACTGGAGGAGGATCTGTAGAGGAAGTGCGCGAAAAGATGAGGCAGACATCCCAGTTATTGGCTCGGGGAAGGTTCCCAATTCGGAAATGGTGCTCCAACGTCCCTGGCGTACTTGAGGGAATTACTGACAAGGATAAGGAAACGCTGCTAAGGTTCGACGATGGCACCGACTTCACAAAGGCTCTTGGATTGGTTTGGGAGCCTTCATCTGATAATTTTCTCTTTTCGGTAGTACCCACGCAGCTGCCATCAAAGCCGACGAAACGTTCAATGTTGTCAACGATTGCTCGTTTATATGATCCTTTAGGACTGATTGGGCCTGTCATCGCAAAGGCAAAGATTTTCCTTCAGTTGGTATGGAAGGAGCAGCTCCAATGGGATGAGAGTTTGCCAGAGTCTCTTTCATCAGCGTGGACCATTTTCTGCGAGAATTTGTCCACCCCTCAGCTGTTTAGATTTCCTCGTCTGTCAGTTCTCCCCAATTCAACAGTGGAAGTTCACGGGTTTTGTGACGCCAGCCTAGACGCCTATGGAGCATGTATTTACGTTGTGTCAAGGACAAATAATCGCGCGTACGTGCAACTTCTGTGTGCGAAGTCTCGTGTCGCCCCTCTTAAGGTATTGACGGTGCCCAAGTTGGAGTTATGTGGCGCTGACTTGCTTTCTCAATTGATCAGTGAGATACAGCAACTTAAATTGTTCACTGGAAGCTTCTATTGCTGGTCGGACTCCACAACTGCCTTGTCTTGGGTGCGCCATGACTCATCAAGCTTTAACGTATTCGTTGCAAATCGGGTCTCAGCCATTCAGGAGCGGACTGCTCAGATGGAGTGGCGCTACGTGCCCACCGCCCAAAACCCTGCTGACATATTGTCCAGAGGCGCTTCGCCGTCAGAGCTTCTGGAATCGCAACTTTGGGCCCACGGGCCACCCTTTCTTCAGGATGAGCAACCTCTGTGGCCAGCAGCGTCTATTCAATCCGCGCCAACACTGGAGTTGCGCAAGAGGGTCCTGATTGCAGTTTGTCCATTCGTAGACTTATCTGACGGCCGAAAGTTCTCCAATTTCTTCGGAAAGATCCAGCGCACATTTGGATACGTATTCAAGTTTCTGCAGCGCAAAAGGTCGTCCGGATTAACAGTAGCTGACATCGTTGGTGGCACGCGGATACTTCTTCGTTCGATTCAGCGAGTGCATTTGTGGCCTGACTACAAGACTCTGCGTGACGAACAGCAGGTGCAGTCGTCTAGCTCTATCTCGTCACTCGCGCCGTTCCTGGATGACCATGGCTTGTTACGCGTCGGTGGGCGGTTGGAAAACTCATCACTTGATTTCAACGCACGGCATCCAGTCATTCTTCCAAGGCGTCATCCCGTCACATCTGCTGTAATTGTGCATGTTTTGCACGCTGGGCCTCGGTCATTGCTCGCACTTATTCGGCATGAGTATTGGCCGATTGGAGGGCGCAAGACAGTGGCCAGCGTCGTAAATCGCTGCACCAGATGTTTTAAGGCCAAGCCGCGCCTGCTGCAGCATATTATGGCCGACTTGCCGAAGGATCGTGTGAATGCGTCGTACGTTTTTGCAGTCACCGGTGTGGATTTTTGTGGTCCGTTCTTTTATAAGAGTGAGGTGCGGACCAGACCACCCATCAAATGCTACATATGCCTCTTCATATGCTTTGCCACCAAGGCCGTCCACTTGGAGCTTGTGCAGGATCTATCGACGCCAGCGTTCATAAGCGCTCTGAAGCGATTCATTTTAACTCGCGGTCGGCCCAGGGAAATTTGGTCCGATAACGCAACCAACTTTGTGGGAGCAAAGAACGAGTTGGCAGAGTTGAAGAAGCTGTTCCTGGCAGAAAGGCATATGAAGGAAGTTCAGGAGTTTTGCGTTGCGGATCATATTGACTGGCGGTTTATTCCCCCTCGCTCTCCCCACTTTGGCGGACTCTGGGAGGCTGCGGTTAAAACAGCCAAACATCATTTCTACCGTTCCGCTTCCAGCTCCTTGCTGTGCTTTGATGACCTGAGAACGCTTGTGTGCCATATCACTGCCATAATAAACTCAAGGCCATTACTTCCCATTTCAGAGCATCCTGACGATTTAGACATGCTAACACCTGCGCATTTCTTAGGTACTGCTCCAATCCGTACCTTCGCAGAACCAGATGTGACCGGACTCAACTTCAATCGTCTTGATCGCTGGCAGCAGGTCAACTTCCTGCAGCAGACTTTCTGGTCCCGCTGGCGAGAGGAGTACCTCACGCTTCTGCAGGAGAGGGCAAAATGGAGGACTGAGCAGCCTAACCTCAGCGTCGGCGACGTGGTCCTCGTAAAGAACGAGAACTTGCCTCCACTTAAGTGGCCGCTGGGAAGGGTGACGAAACTGATCGCCGGCAGAGATGGCGTTTACAGGGTAGCTGAGCTCAAAACGGCTACTGGGATCACCACGAGGGCTATCGCAAAGCTGTGTATGCTGCCAAAGAAGGATGTCGAAGACCCGTGCTCTTCAACGGGGGAGAATGTTCGGCTAAGCGCCGGCCCATGGCAGCGCAAAGAGTGTAGAGCTAAGCTCTTATCCACAACATTGCCTACCTGACTCTGCGCTCTTGAGTCATTTTTCCCCTTCCCGAAAATCGTCAGCCGACGAAGGCTGTGAGGGAGGCTCGTCTGCGCAGCAGAGACACTTCGAAATCTAGCATCATCAAACGTACAACATATCGTCGGTTTGCACAGTGACCTGCTACATCGTTATTACTTTTTATACAAAACCCTTTATTGTTCTCGCTCCAACACGGTCCACCGCGGGTCCGCCTGTTGTTAACTCTTGCCCATACTATTCCCACTCGCCTTGCATGGCAAATAAAGAAACTAACATAATCAAACAAACTGTGGTGTGAATTAATCAAAGTACGAATTGTCGATTTAGCTCTACGCTATTGAAAAATCTCAATAGCTCAACAGACTGTTTATTGTTGTTTTCCCATTCCTGTCTATCATTGTTTATTTTTATTTTTTTTTTGTATTTAATCGCTGCCTCGAAATTGGATGGTCGCACGACGATGAGTCCGCATTGACCAGGTACTTCAGTTCGATGATGGGTCTGTCCATATTTTCTTGTCTATCGATGGTTGTTAATGAGACCATGCATGGTGTTGCATTGGTATATTCTTATAATTTAAACAATATGATGCTTATATATCAAATGGATTGATGTGTATGTGTAGGTGTAGGTGTGTAAGGCAACAGAAGGTTGCCTCAGATGTAGGAACAACAGTTGCTCCTCAAGGTGACTTCCGTTGGCACCGAGTTAACCCGACCTGAATAAAATCCAGTGTGTTTCGATTCACAACTCCAAATTAGCCTCATTAATAAATTTGGTCAATTCTCTAAAAAAAAAGGGTCCTTTGTGAAGCAATAGCTCCTTAAGATCTTTAAAGCGATGAAAAATTTTATATTTTTTCCTGATAATAGCATGTCGTTGGCAGGAGAAGATTTCATGTTCCGCATGGTCGAGAATGTTGCAAACTTCGCAAATGTTGGTGTTTCTGTCTTTGATTTTGTAAAAAAAAAACGTTATCATAGGTTCGATTAATTAACAGTCTATTTATGACCTTTATGTTTTTTGCACTCCAGTCGAGAGCCCAGTGCCATGGTTTCACTGGAATTTCATTGTAAATTGACGCAAAATAAATTCCTTTGGTTTTTGATATTTCCTTGTTCATTGCTCCAATCCGTCTGAACTTTTATTTTAACTTTTCTTATTACTTCATCGAATGTTAGCGGTAAATAGTTTGCCTACATTAGTGGCTGATTTGGCTAGTATATCAGTCTTTTCATTAATGGCTATGTTCTTGTGACCGGGTATCCAGTGCACAATAAAGTTGCTCGTGAAGGAATTGTCCATGTTGAGGTGGATTTCGTCTGTATGAATTTGATTCATTTCTCTTCAGAGCCTTTAAGGCGCCTTGGCTATCGCAGAGAATTACAGTTTTACTGTATCTTTTATTTTTGATATCTTATCTGCCGTTAATATAACTACAAGCTCTGCAAACACAGATGAGGAACTATTTTCAGTCCTAAACATATAGCTAAAGTTACTAGGGTAATCTAAGATATAAATTCCTGTCTTATCACCATTGATGGATGCATCAGTGGAAAGAATGTTCCATCCACCTGACACCCATTCATCAAGCTTGGCTTGATATATCGCATTGCATTCTTCGTTTGAGATGTCAGTTTTTTTCCTGTCAAAGACTGACAGACAAATTAAGGCTTTGGGACTATGTTTGTACTTCTTGGCTTCATTAAAATTGTCGAAAAGATCACTATATTCTTGGTACACAGCTGTGTAGGCAGTCTTTGCAGTGGATTTAATAACATCATTATACAAGGTCAGGTTTAGAGACTTTACTTTCAGTAGTTCTCTGACTGTGAGAATTTTACCTCTGTGTTTGGGAGGTAAAATACCAGCCAGAGCAAAAATCAGATGCGTAGATGTTTTTGGAGGCACATCCACGCAACGGCGAAGGCAGTCCGTCTGTGCAGTGTTAAGAGACTTGCTGTTGCTAATGTTTAGATTCGAAAAACTAGTAATGGCATGTTCCATAGTGCTGTTGGCACTAATGACCCTGACTAAGAAGGTAATTGACTCCCTTATTGGGAAATTGATATTATTGCATGTAACTGCGATGTTATCACGTCTTCCCCTACTGCAAAACATAACTGTGGATTTGCTGGGGTTGAAATTAAGGCCTAGATCTTGACAGAGAAGGTGAAAGTCGTTGATCTTTACCTGTAAGCTTTTGCTAGCATCATTTATGTTGTTGCCTGTTGAGATGATGGCAAAGTCATCAGCCAATTGAATAATGGACGTATGTGAATCATTGATTTGATGCAGTCTTTTGGTGTACAGATTGAAAAGTAGATGTGAGAGACAGGAGCCTTGAGGCAACCCACCATTGATTTTTTTTACTGAAGTTACCCAGTTTTAGGAATCTAGACGAAAAGAAATTGACAATCCAGTCAGTATATTGCGTGGGAATGTGTTCATAATCCATTAGCATTTGTAGAGTTTGAAGATTAACGCAGTTATATGCATTATCAATGTCTACTACTACAATTGCAACGAATTTTCCCCTTTTCTTGCTCACAGGCCATGGTATTGATGAGATCATTTATGCACATGGCTGCTGATTTACCCTTTTGGTAGGCATAAGATCGTCTGGGCATGGTGTTACGTTTTTCTAAAAACATATCTAGGCGACTCTTGATCATAAGATTGAGAGTTTTAGCCAATACCGAGATGAGGGAGATAGGTCGATAGTTTTGATAGATATGGAGATCCTTACCCCTCTTTGGGATGGGAATGACTTTGATTGTACGCCATTGATCAGGGACTCTACATTCTGTAAATAACCTAGTGTATTCTTGTAAAAGATTATTCAGTGCTGGGCTCCTGAGGGCTCTTATCATGTCATATGTAATTCTATCTATTCCTCCCGCAGTATTGAGAACAGCAGACAGGTCACTTAAGTTAAAGGGATCGATGTTGAGTGAAGCTGGCCTGACAAAAAAGGTATGAACTTTCGCCAACACAGAGACTTGGCTTTTAAGAAACTCAAGGTAAGGCAAGGACCATTTTGCATTAAAGCTGGAATTTACGGGATCATTCAAGGACTTAATGTTTCTCAAGAAAAGCCAGGCTTTCCTTGAGTTTGGCTTTTGATTAAGTACATCGATCTTGCGGGCGTAAGCGTTTCTTTTCGCAAGTATTACTGCCTTCTTCCATTCTACTCTCAGGTTAACCGCTTTTATGTAGCTTGTCAGACTTGGATCTCTTTGTGCCTGGATCTGTGCTTCGGTATATTTAGAGTACAACAGTTGCAATTCCGGATCCCACCAAGTCTTGGGGCATCTTTTGTTGCTCAAGGAGTAGGTGGAGGCCCTAATGTTGTTTGTGAAGCTTTCTGTGATGGTTGAAATGTCTCCTGATGGCGTAGCACCTGTTAGCCTTCGAAGCAGTCTATTCTTAGCAAGAAAGAACTTCGGCTTCTCTTTGCACTCCGGAATTTCTATGGAAATAGGATGATGCTGACTGCCTCTAACAAAAATTGAATTGCAGCTCCAGGTGACATTATCGCTGCAGTTTGAAAAGGTCAAATCCAACACTGAGCCACTTTGACTGTCGATGTGACTTCTAAAGGTGCACTTTCCATCGTTCAAACAATTATAACCGGAGTTACTCATGTAGTTCTCTAGGAATCTATCCTTGGCATTGGTGACATTGACACCAAAGCAAGTGTTTCTGGCGTTAAAATCCCCAGCAAAAATCACATTGCTCCTGCCGTCCAGTTTTTCAACTATGGTTTGAATAGCATCTTGAAAGGTGTTAGTCTTTATGGAGGGTTCAAAGTAGATTGGGAAAATGGTGATATTTTTATAGAGGTTGGATGTCTTGGCGATGATAACATCGTGCTCTGAACTAAAGGCTTCCTTTTTAAGCTTAATGCCTTTTTTAACAGCAATGGCTACACCTCCGTAGCCATCATCTATATGTTTTTCCAATAGATCGTAGTTGATTAGATTTCTGTATGACATGTCGTGGGAGAAAACTTCCGAGAAGATGGCTATGCCATATCCACCAGAGTTCAGTGTGTTTTCTATGTCATTTTTGTTGTTTTTGAGTGATTGTACATTAAGCTGTAAAATCTTAATGGACATATTAGTGGATGAGGTTTGTATTGTTACCAACATCATGTTTTCTATGTTTCGAACTGCTCTGTAGGAATTTTCCTTTGATGTTTTGAATTATGTTAGTTCCGTTTGCTGACTTAAGTAATATGGGAGTGACTAATTCAAGAATTTCCTAAACTATGCTGCTACTGACACTGCTAATAGTGTCATGATTTTCTTTTCTTGGGAATTCATATGTATGATCACTAGAGTCATTTGTGTATGACTCCAGTGAGTAGTGCGGTTTTTGTTTCTCAAAGCCTACAGTGCGTTGAATCACTCTGCTGCTATATGAATGGTTTTTTAACACCTGGTTGGCTTGTTCATTATTGCTCATAACTTGCGGTATTTGCTCACATGAATTGTTGTTATTATACCCGTACTCAAAATAGAGTTAAGGGGTATATTAGATTTGAGGTAAAAGTGGATGTGTGTAACGCAGAGAAGGAAACGTTTCCGACCCCATAAAGTATATACATTCTTGATCAGCATCAATAGCCGAGTCGATATAGCCATGTCTGTCAGATCGGATCATAATATAGCCAGAATGAAGAAATTAATTTTCAGTTGCTTCCCCTGCCCCCTCCTGCCAACGACCCATCAACTCATTTTCCTTCTCGCTCGCACACTCTGCCGCGATCAGTGCTCGAGCAATTCCTAGCGGAGGAGATGTAGAATCTAAATGGTACATCTATAATCTACATGTTAGATGTAGAATATACATAATATATGTAGATAACAGATGTAGCAAAAAATGTAAAATGTAAAATTTTTTGTATATTCTTAAATTCTAAAAAAATCATGCTCCAAAATGTAAACACTGACTGAGTACGGGTATAAGTAGAGTCGCGTCCCCAGAAGCGACTCACACGTTCCTTCTCATTTGAGGACATGATTTTATTTATGTCGTCTTCTTTGGCCCACACCTGACACTTGTTCCTCTCAAACGCATTGTGCCCATCACCTTGACATAAGATGCACTTGTTGGTATTGCAATTTTCGTTGCTCGTGTTATTGCCACATTTCTTGCATCGCTTTTGTGACTTACAACGCGAGGCTGTATGACCCAAGCGACCACAGTTATAGCACTGCCTAATCGCAGGAATGTAATGGGTAACCTTTAGCGAGCAAATGTCACGGACGATGAAATTTCGGTACCCGCAAAAGCTATTTTAACTGTCTCGGTTGGGACGAGCACAGATTCATTCATTTCGTTCTTTGTTTTCCTAAATTCTTTCGACTGTTTTTGTCTTAATTATTGAATTAAGATTGTCCAGCAGTTTGAATCTGAGATATTTGTTGGAATACCCCTGAGTTTAGAACTATCTCATTGGCTTCATAAGGGCCAAATAAAGTTTATAAAGAGTGGCAGCAAGATGGGTTATGCGCTTGAGACCAACAAGATTGATGTGTCTAATTTTTTCAAATAAGTATAGGTCGCTTTTAATATTTTTGTTTTCAAACAAATTGCTTCTTTTGGTCGATAGAAGTACACTTTGAATGAGTGCTCATACAAATTAATCTTCCTTTGTTTTTTATCGTCTGTTTGAACATCTCTACCGACATTTACATTAGTATTGGTGCTGGTGACGGAGACAGGAACATTCTTGTCCAAATCGTCCTCCATTTTGTTTGTAGGTAGAATTTTATTTTCACCTTTTATTTCTTTACCAGCTGACCCGGCAAACTTCGTACCGCCTAACAGTCAATGAATGTCGTGTTACTTTTTAGCTGAACTAATTTAGGCTTTGATGAACGTAAAACAATGATACAAAATAATATATTTATATAGGAGTACCTACGATTTGATTTTGAATTATAATATTGAGGTCATCTACATCTTTATTTTTAGCGGCCATAACTTTACCACTAAGGCAGCACAAACCAGGCGTTTCACCAGCAAACTTCAATGCTCCACAATAAAACCACCAAACTGATTTTGTATTCCCTAAATTCCGTTCCTTTCCGATGATTTTATGTAGAATACTGTAGAATAAATCTTAGGTATTATTTTCAGGAATTTGACTATTTGACAGGATTTAATTGAAAAGATTTGGTTCGTTTAATAACAAAATAAAATTAAAAAAAAAAAAACATATTCAATGAGATAAAAATAATAAGTTTATCTACGACATCAACTTGGTGCCGACTGGTGCCATCTGTCCAGACTTGTTGAAAGACCTTTCGGACTCGCACGATGTTGCCACATATCCACCGATGTTGCCAAAACCTCCATTTTAATACATGAAAACATCTAAATACAGTTAATAATTCAATTTATAAATATATTTTTACACATATCTTCTGCGCTTCCTTCACTTTGAAAACATCGATAGTCGCCATAAAACATCGATGTTTCCACAAAATTTAAAAACATCGATGCATCGATGTTTCTCCACCTCTAAATCCAGTGCACACACTAGAGGTGGAAAAACATCTATGTTTGGAGACATCGATGTTTTAGTGAAAAACATCGATGAAAAAACGATGTTTTACAAGATAAGCCTAGTACTCAGATCCAAAAACTGTTTGCCAGCAAACGAATGTCATATATTCTTCGAGCGGCCAGTGTGTGACCAGAGCTGTGCACTGCATTCCGAACGGTTACTCTGCTCAGACAGCTGCTTGGTTTTGTTTAAAGTTAATAAAATGCAATTCTTCGGCTGGGGCCGCTCTTCACCAGACATATCCTGGGCTCCACAACATTTTATTGGCAAGGTAATGTGTCTGGCTATCAGCAGCAGCAGAAGGCGACGCCTCCTGTGACGGACACCGTGAAAAAAAATGTTTTGAAAACTATATTTGTTTTATATATATATGAAAATTAATAAAAATAATAAATTATAATATCCGAATAATTGGTCCACCACTTCCGGCTAAAAGCGGCTACGACGATCGGAAATAATTGCCCAAAATTATGGCAGGAGATGTCGTTACCCCGTAGGATATTGCCGGTACGCTCAAATATTTTTGGGCTATAGCTTTAAATGGCATCATGCCGTCTGTAATCATCTAAAAATGTAACCCTTTGAGCTCGATCTTCCTCTCTCTTAATGTTTTTCTTATTTCATATACATATATATATATATTTCATATATATAGAAAAGTTTTCGGAAAAAAAGGAATTTATTGACAAATTTGCAAAGTCGAAAGCCGAGTCATTTGCATTGTGCAAATTTATGTACATGCACATTTTTTTTAGTATATACATTTCTAAAACAGTGATATGTATATGTAAGTGTGCAATTTCAAATAAGTAAAAAAATTAACATATTTTATTTTCATATATTGTATTTATTTCCCACCCCCACCCACTCTGCCCATTCCTCATTTATGTTGCGGCAGGTCAGCTCATGTCACTACATCAGCCCTCAAAACAAAACGAAAAAGCGAAATTCAGTTCAAGCGGCCAAAAATTGTAAAGCCCACACACAAGCATAGTATGTGTGAATACATGGCACACACACATTTACGCAACTTGGTAACGAAACTCAAAACAAACTCAAAACGCTTTCGGAAAATAAGAATTGATATTTTGTCGTGTCTGTGTACCACACATGCATTTGCAATTCTCTGCTTGCTTTCGCATCTCGTCATGAATCGAACATGTCGAAAAAATGCCGAACGTATCAGGCCCACGACGACCCGAACGTCTCAGCACCACAGCCGAATGGTCCCAGCACCCCTGCCGAATGTCTGGTGGTGCTGGGACAGAAAACTCAGATGTAACACATTCTGTGTATGAACTGGCACATCTATATACTGTATGGTTAGTGGTTAGGCGTCACTTCGGAGAGTATGCAGTTAGAAATGTCTGTAGAGTCCGTGTCCATCGAGTCCGCACCCTTAACTATCCCCTCAGCTTCGCTTCCACCAGCTAATAGATGTCCAGGACCACCGGATACTGACATCACAGGTACTAGGCCTGTGGTGCCAAAACCACTGGTAGGAGTCCCACCGAAGCGACAAGTTTTTGTCTAGCGGCTAGCCCCTGACCTCACATCCCATGATGTGACCGCTTTTATACAAAGCAAAATAAAAGCCGTCGGCTTAAAGGTGGAAAAATTTAACTTTTCTTACGCCAGGGAGATATCTTCCTTCAAGATAAGCGTCTCCCCAACTCAATTTGAAACCATTTGTTCCGCCAAGTTTTGGCCAGAGCATTTGGTGGTTAAAGAGTTTAAGGCTAAGAAAAAGAATAGGCCCCCCATTACTCTTCCTAACATTCAGACCAGTGCTCCATCTCCATCCTTATCTTCCACCTCTACTTCCACCCATCCAAAAAACTAACTTCCTCTCTTGTAGTTACCTACCAGAATGCTAGAGGCTTGCGTAGTAAGCTCAGCACTCTTTTCCTTGAGAGTCTCGCATTCTCATCCCACGTTATTGTGTTCACCGAGACCTGGTTAAAGCCGGACATCCTTAGTTCCGAAGTTTTGGCAGGTCGGTACACAATTTTTAGGAATGACCGTTTGTCTCGACGGGGAGGTGGGGTCCTTATTGCAGTGGACTCAAACTTAACGTCGGAACATTTCATGGTCCAGGTTCAACAAGACCTGGAATTCCTGTGCGTAAAACTGATTCTCCCAGGCTTTTCCATCTTCATTACTTGCTCGTATATTCCACCTTCCTCGGATAACTTAATATACGAGCATCACCTGTCCGCTTTAAAAACTGTTTCTTTCTCGCTATCAGATAAAGACCATATGATAGTTCTTGGTGATTTCAATTTGCCAGGTACTGTTTGGTCTTCGGTAAACGAGTCTAATAACCTTGTGCCCATGTCACGACATGACTTCCTGTCTCAAGTCAACCATGTGAAAAATTCCTTGGGTCGATTGCTTGATCTGTGCTTTGTCTCGGATCCGACCATAGCGTTGTTAACCCGAGCCCTTCCGCTCAGTATACCTGAAGACTCCTACCATCCTACATTCGAAGTGTCAGTCGATATTGGCCCTACTGTATTGGATCGAATGGGTAGACTATCTGAACGTGTCCGCTGCTTTCGTAAAGCCGAGTTTACGAAGCTTAATAACCTTATTAGGGATTTTGATTGGTCCGCTCTGTATTTGTGCACTGACGTTATGAAAGGCACAAACATTTTTTACAATGTACTTGACACATTTTTTGATTCTTGTGTCCCACTTTCTTGTCCGGTTAGATCTGGAAAGCCTCATTGGTTTACCAAAGAGTTATCCAGTCTAAAAAATTTTAAATCAAGACTTTATAAAAAATTTCGAGAAGTTGGTTCTCCCTCTTCTCTTTCTCACTATGTAATAGCTCGGTCAAATTTCTCCGTTCTTAACGCTCAATGCTATAAAAACTACCTATCTCGATGCAGGATACGATTTTCACAGGACCCTAAACAGTTTTACAGCTTCGTAAATAGTAAGCGTAGAACGTCCGCACATCCATCCTCGTTATCTTTTCTCAATATGTCAGCAAACAATGATCAGGCAATTGCCGATCTTTTTGCCAAATTTTTCAGACAACCTATTCTCATGAAAGCAACTCTGGTCAGCCGTATCCATACAGTTTACCAAGATCGAATGGCATCTTCAGCCCCTTGTTAAATGAAAGCTCACTGCTTCATGATCTTCGACTAGTTAAGCCGGTGTTTTCACCAGGTCCCGACGGAGTTCCCGGCTGTGTACTTAGGTACTGTGCCGACGCTCTGTGTGGACCCTTGCTTAAACTATTCACCCTATCCATTAACGCTTCATGCCTTCCCCCTATCTGGAAGGAATCTTTTATTATTCCGCTCCATAAGAAATGTAGCAAGTCTGATGCAAATAATTATAGACGTATATCTAAGTTATCCGCTATTCCTAAAATGTTTCAAAAAATTTTAACTCCGCACTTGCAACATCTCTGCAAATCACTTATATCTCCGTCCCAGCACGGATTTATAAGGCGACGATCAACAACCACGAATTTATTAGAGTTTACCTCTTTTATCATCAAAGGCTTTCAAGGTAACTTGCAGACGGATGTCATTTACACTGATTTTAGTAAAGCATTCGATTCTGTAAACTATTCCCTTTTAGCACAAAAACTTGACCTTTTAGGGTTTCCACCTAATCTTTTGAGATGGATTTCTAGCTACCTTCGTTCTAGGTCTCAAAGAGTCCTCTTTAAAAACTCCTTTTCTTTACCTGTTAAGGTTACTTCTGGAGTACCACAGGGCAGCCATCTAGGCCCCCTACTATTCACTCTCTTTATTAATGATCTGCCTTCAGTATTAACAAACTCTCGAGTACTCATGTATGCGGATGGTGTTAAACTTTGTGTCCAGTATAAGGACATTTCATTTCACTCTGGCTTGCAATCCGATCTCAATAACTTTCAATCATGGTGTTGTGCAAATATGTTACACCTAAATGCCTCGAAATGCAAAGTAATGACATTTCATCGCTCCAGCCCCCTTTTGGCTCCTTATAGCCTCTGCACATTTTTTGATTCTTGTGTCCCACTTTCTTGTCCGGTTAGATCTGGAAAGCCTCATTGGTTTACCAAAGAGTTATCCAGTCTAAAAAATTTTAAATCAAGACTTTATAAAAAATTTCGAGAAGTTGGTTCTCCCTCTTCTCTTTCTCACTATGTAATAGCTCGGTCAAATTTCTCCGTTCTTAACGCTCAATGCTATAAAAACTACCTATCTCGATGCAGGATACGATTTTCACAGGACCCTAAACAGTTTTACAGCTTCGTAAATAGTAAGCGTAGAACGTCCGCACATCCATCCTCGTTATCTTTTCTCAATATGTCAGCAAACAATGATCAGGCAATTGCCGATCTTTTTGCCAAATTTTTCAGACAACCTATTCTCATGAAAGCAACTCTGGTCAGCCGTATCCATACAGTTTACCAAGATCGAATGGCATCTTCAGCCCCTTGTTAAATGAAAGCTCACTGCTTCATGATCTTCGACTAGTTAAGCCGGTGTTTTCACCAGGTCCCGACGGAGTTCCCGGCTGTGTACTTAGGTACTGTGCCGACGCTCTGTGTGGACCCTTGCTTAAACTATTCACCCTATCCATTAACGCTTCATGCCTTCCCCCTATCTGGAAGGAATCTTTTATTATTCCGCTCCATAAGAAATGTAGCAAGTCTGATGCAAATAATTATAGACGTATATCTAAGTTATCCGCTATTCCTAAAATGTTTCAAAAAATTTTAACTCCGCACTTGCAACATCTCTGCAAATCACTTATATCTCCGTCCCAGCACGGATTTATAAGGCGACGATCAACAACCACGAATTTATTAGAGTTTACCTCTTTTATCATCAAAGGCTTTCAAGGTAACTTGCAGACGGATGTCATTTACACTGATTTTAGTAAAGCATTCGATTCTGTAAACTATTCCCTTTTAGCACAAAAACTTGACCTTTTAGGGTTTCCACCTAATCTTTTGAGATGGATTTCTAGCTACCTTCGTTCTAGGTCTCAAAGAGTCCTCTTTAAAAACTCCTTTTCTTTACCTGTTAAGGTTACTTCTGGAGTACCACAGGGCAGCCATCTAGGCCCCCTACTATTCACTCTCTTTATTAATGATCTGCCTTCAGTATTAACAAACTCTCGAGTACTCATGTATGCGGATGGTGTTAAACTTTGTGTCCAGTATAAGGACATTTCATTTCACTCTGGCTTGCAATCCGATCTCAATAACTTTCAATCATGGTGTTGTGCAAATATGTTACACCTAAATGCCTCGAAATGCAAAGTAATGACATTTCATCGCTCCAGCCCCCTTTTGGCTCCTTATAGCCTCTGCGGTGGTTCTCTTGAGAGAATTACCTTGGTTGATGATCTTGGTGTTAAATTAGACCCAAAGTTAAAGTTTTCTGAACACATTTCTACCATGGTAAATAAGGCCATGGGTGTGCTGTTTATAAAAAGGTGGTCAAAGGAATTTGACGACGCCTATATAACGAAGACTCTCTACATCTCGCTTGTTCGTCCGATTTTAGAGTACGGCTCTTGTGTATGGTGCCCCCTGTACAAAGTACACCAGGACCGTATAGAATCAGTCCAGAAAAACTTTTTACTTTTTGCTCTGCGTGGCCTTAACTGGGATGCAGGTGTGAGACTGCCATCTTATCCTCGTAGATTGCTTTTAATAAACCTTCCAACCTTAGTTAGTCGTAGAAAAATGCTTGGTGTGATTTTTATGCACAACCTGATCAAGGGTGACGTAGATAGCCCTGACTTGTTGAGCCGCATAAACTTTACGATTCCTATTAGATCTACTAGAAACTTCATTCCTTTGTTCCTTCCGCTTTGTAGATCGAATTATTCCTTGCACGAACCATTTAGGGTACTTTGCTCGGACTTCAATTCCCTCTACCACATAATATCAACTACTAATTCCCTTCCTCTTCTTAAATCACTAATACTAACATACCTTTCCCGTAATTAGTTATATTTCTTAGCTATCTTTGCATGTTTAGCTCTTTGAGTTGTGTTTAGCTCTAATTTTCCTCGAATTTTTAGTCTAACACCTATCTTTCCTGCATGCTCGCGATCGGTTCGGTAACACGCGTCGCGCGTCATGCGGCAGCGCCCCTCGGTCGGTTGGGCGGGAGGATTGCTGCGTTTCTGCCTGGGTTCCGCGCGTAACAGGCTTCGGCTTGGTGTCGCATGGGCCACTTGATGGTGCAGTCATTGCATATCAACGTCCAGACAAATAATTTTAACAAAGTACATTAGGTTGGTGTTAACGATTGTGAAGGGATAGCTTTTGAGTAGTATAGAAGTGTTTATTGGATATAATAAGTTTAACAATATATGTAGACTGAAGTAATTGGAACAAAATGTTTTCCTTAACGTGTGCTATCTTGTTCGCTTCGACTTCTTAAGAACGTATCGCCTCTGTTGTTATCGATGGTTATGGGTCTATCGTGCGTATAACAGACCCCATAGTTGACCGCTTCTGTTGACTAACAGCTCTTCACAGCTTTCTTCGCAGCAGCCCTATGATCGTTGACTGTAGTCGCAGCATCTGCTCGTAGCTTTACCAACTCGTCATCTCGTGGCTCATAACCATACAATAGCTGAAATGGGGAACATTAAATCGTACTATTTACCATGGTGTTAATGCTCCATTGAATTGAGCGTATCTGGTCGTCCCATCGTTTTTCATTTTCATTTGAAGGCAATAGCATTGACAAAATAGTCCGGTTGGTTCGCTCTGCATGTCCAATCGCTCTCGGTGTCTTTACAGCATTGAGTATGTGCTTCACATTATTCGACTTACAATACACATCAAAATCCTTTGAAGTAAAAGCTGTACCGCGATCGGTAATGATTCGATCTGGCATTCCTAAGTAGCTGGTTACCTCCTGTAGGATATCATTAACGTGTTTCGTGGCTGTACTTTTTACAGCTCGCACTATGGTAAATTTAGTGAATGCGTCGACAATCACAAGAATGTGCTCATTCCGTTTTGAACTCTTTGGGAAGGGTCCCAGGTGATCTATATATGTACGGTCGAAAAAGGGATCGGATTGATGTCATCATAATGGTATTGTCCTTCCTGACGTCCACCTGGTAAATTATACAGCGCACAGCCCACACATGACTTTATGTAGCTTTTAACGTAGTTGCGCATTCGGGGAAGCCAAAACAAATTTAGAATCCGATTAATGGGGTTCTCTGTGCTCAGCCTTGAACAATGTTGGTTTTGCCTATGCCTTGCAGTCCTGTGGAGAAAACATGCTTGAACTTCTCTAGCAAACCGCCCATTTGACTTCTCTCCTGATGGTTCTGTAGATTGACAAGAAGTTTGGTAGTTAGGTTGTCGCTTACAAAGGCTACCGGTTGATGAATAGCACGTTTCACTTCAGTGTCGCCTGGCTCAAACTTCAGCGATAGATGACCGCTAATGATGACGTCTTGTCCTAACAGAAAGTCCTGTTGCAGCAGGTTGTCGTCTGCTACATATACTTTGGACGTAATCATTTTGCCATAGATGTCCATATCCACAACCATTGCTTCGGTCAAGATACAGGAACCCCCACAAATGCCTCGAATCTTCATAGAGCACTTGTGGCGATCAGCGTTGATTTGTTTGGAAACTGATACAGCCAGACTTCCAGTATCAATGAAGGCGCTATAGAGGTACGACTGTATGTAAATTTTCCTGGTGAATAGCTTGTCGAGATTCGCGGCACCCAAACGCATCATATTTGCCGGTTGGCATTTCACATTGTGTGCATGAAACTTATTACAGTTGGTGCAACGCAACTTCTTTTTTTCTTATTGGCATGAACTAGCAAAGTGCCCCAATTCTCCACAATTGTAGCACTTCTGAGCCTCCTTTGGCTTTGTTGAATTTACGTCGTAGTCCTGCTTTGTCTCAAAGTTGCTGCCTTTTGGTACGAACCCTTTTTGTTTGCGATTGGTCGACCTCTAATTACAAAATACGACTCGGCTGCATCACGAAACTGCTTCATTGACGAAAACTGAATTGCGGCAGGACTATTTTGCAATTCTCGATGCTGTATACCTGATCTAACATATCTTATAACAGCTGCTTCACTAAGCTTGTACCGCACGCCAAGGACGGACATCCGGAAACAGTACTCCTTTACTGTCTCCTTTGATCGTCTGGTTGCATTAGCCACATTGAAGTGAACTTCTGCCTCATCTGGGTTAGATCCAAACTAGTCTTTTATAGCTGCAGCGAAGTCACTCCATGTGGTGTGTAAAAGAAAGAGCAAAAGAAACTTCTCGTCCCATTGGTAAGCCTCAACTACCTTGTTGACACGATGGATGAACTGGTCTACGGAGATGGCATTATCGTCGCTGGGGTCATAGTCCGGCAAGGTATTTTCTATTTCCTTGACCGAAGCTTGCCTTACGTAATTGGTAGCCTGTCTACCCTCGGAATTTCTTCTCTGATCTGCTGCAGGTTTGTTGTTGCTGCTGCCGCTTGTGCTGTTGCACCTGATGCTGTTGCTTCCGCGCTTTGTCGTTGCATGATGACCAACTGAACCATCATATTCTTCAGCTCCGTAATTTCATTTCGCATGTGTGAAATTGCCGCAGCATTTGACGTCAGCGTCTCCTCCTCATGTTGACTTATGTTTCCAGCTGCTTGTGGCATGTCTACTTCTTCGGTTTTCTCAAACTCAAATATTCGTTGTACTAATTCGGCTCTGGAGCCCGAAACTGCCAAGTTCCGCTCTCTTAACAAAGTGAAGGTACCCTTCCCAACCACCAGCACCTACCTCAGTCCATCACCGGACTCAGCTCACCACCTACCTCAAACCTCAATCTCGTAAAATTTTTTATATATTTCTGTAGGAAAATATAATATTCCAGTGTTTATTTAATGTATTTAAGGATAGGTTGTAAACGTGATACAATTTGTGCTTAAATTAGTGCTTGTAAAAGTACTTCGAGTGGACAACTTTATTTTAGCTTCTTTTCTCAACGACACGATACGAACGACTTCCGCTCACAACGACGCTCGGGAAGGTTATCGATTAATCGCTATCGACCGGTGATCAGAGGGCTGCCGTATAACTTGCACCACTTCTAGTGTGCCCCTTTTGTGATTGCCCGCCAGGTTCAAATCCCACAATCGGCCCTCCTGACGGAACATTCGCCTCGAATGGACCTGGCCATGGCTTCATGTAATCGGACACCGTCGACGTTCTAAAAGGACCCTCCGTATCTCCAACTCTCTCTACTTCATAGCGCCCATGTTCCTTGGCAGCAACCACTTTATACGGTCCTAAGTATTTTCCTTTAAGCTTTAGGCCCACTCCATATTGGGTTCTCTTAATGGCAACTAAATCGTTCACTTTATACTCTTTTTCTTTCTTACGTTTCAAGTCAAAAGCTCTTTTATTTTCTCCTTGCAGTTTCTCAATGTTTTCTCGGGCTTCATTACGGATCTGTTCACGCTCTTGATCTAATTCCTTTATGATAACTTCATTGATTAACTCCCTTAGCTCACTGCCATCGGCTAAACGCATATCCACTCCTGTTAATAACTTGAATGGAGTAACTTTGGTACTTCTAGGCTCAGTACTATTAATGATCTGCTGGACTTTCCCTACGTACTTATACCAGGCAGCTGGACTGTCATAACTAAGCTTTGACAACATGGGTACAACCAGCTTATGCAGCCTCTCAACCTGTCCGTTCCCCCGTGGCACACCGGTTGCAATCAGTAGGTGTTGAATATTGTTCGATTCGCAGTAATCTCTAAACGCGTGTGACGTAAACGCAGTACCCCTATCTGAAACAATACGGTGAGGATTCCCAAAGTTTACCGCTTGTTTCTCCAAACTGTTCAAGACCTCATCTACCCCAGTGCTACGAGTTGGGTAGAGCCAGACATATTTAGAAAATCCGTCAACTACAACTAATATGTGGTTATAACGCTTATTAGTTAGTTCCATGGGTCCGACATGATCGACATGGTAGGTTACAAATGGCATGTTCCCCTTGTCTATAGATGTCAGAAACCCTTCCTTTTTCCCTGACTTTGCATTAACTATGATGCACCTAACACAACTATCGACGATTCGTTCGACCTTATCTTTTAGCTTCGGAATAAAGTATGACTTTTCTATTAAATCTATCGTCTTCTTAGTTGAAAAGTGCCCTTGACTATGCGCATTCGATATGATTTCGTTCTCCATCACTGATGGAACAACCACTAGTTCCCGATTTTGATCCTTCAAAAGAATATCGTTGTGAATATAAAAATCTTCATAGCCTTTTTCATAGCCTCCTAACTGCCTTTATCCAATCGTCATTCAATTGAGCTACCTTTAAACGATGTGCTAATGCATCTGTAAAAAAGTTACAAGAGATTCGACTTAGCGCATCGGCATGCTTCATTTTCAACCCCGAACGGTGCTCTATCTTATAATTGAAGTCTTGCAAATATAATGCCCAACTCTGAGTGGAACTTCCTTTTTATTCATGGTCATTTTGAAAGCATTACAGTCCGTTACGATGGTAAAATTAAGACCTAACAGATAAACTCGCCACTTAACAAGAGCTCCTATGATCGCCAATACTTCTAGCTCATAAGAGTCGTATTTTTCCTCAAACGGTGTTGTATTCCGGCTCATATATTGAACAGGGTGAAACATACTGTCTACAGGATCCTTTTGCAATAATACAGCTCCAAATCCATACTTGGATGCGTCAGTGTGGATTTCGGTTGCCAAGTTTGGATCGTAAAGTTTGAATACTGGCTCGCTAATCAATGCCAACTTAAGCTTTTCGAAAGCCACTTGTTGTTTTTCTCCAAACTCGTACTTTGACTCATTTCTCAGCAAATCCGATAAAGGCCTGGCGACTGTAGCGTATCCGTTTATGAATTTTCTAAAATATGAAGTCAAACCTAAAAATCTTTGGATACCTTTCTTATCTCGTGGTATGGGAAATTCTTTCACAGACTGAATCTTCTCTGCTCCTGGTGTTATTGTTCCATCCTGAATAATGTATCCCAGAAAACTTACTTTCCTCTGCAATATTTGGCATTTCCCCCAATTGATACGCAAACCATTTTCCGCAGCTACCTCTAATACCATTTTTAATTTCCGCAACCCTTCTTCATTATCTTGGCTTAGTATTATGACATCATCCATATACACTACGACAGCGTTGCTTGCTACAAGCTCCCTAAAAACTGACATTATAAACCTGGTGAAAATGGCAGGTGAATTCGATATGCCGAAAGGAACATATAAGAATTCATACTGCCCACTTTGCGTAACAAATGAAGTATATTTTCGAGACCCTGCTTCAACTAGAACATGAAAGAAGCCGTCTTTTAATTCCAATGTCGTGAATATCATGGAACCCTGAAGCTTGTCTAGCACACTCTCCATATGAGTCATTGGAAAATTGTCTCTTATTATCTTCTCATTCAGTTTTCGATAGTCGCAGCACAGGCGTTTCTTTCCATTTTTCTTGGCTACCAAAACAACTGGAGATGCATACTCCGAGGTACTCGGCTGTATGATTTTCTCAACTAGCCACTCTTTAACTTGTTCGTCTATCGTTTGCTGCTCACAAACTGGGAAACGACGTGGATGTTGGTATACTGGAACCTCATCTCTCAAGATTATTTTCATCTCCACTGGTGCATTAGCGTTGCGAATGGGTGCGTAATCTTCTACCAACTTCTTCACCTCCAACTGCTCTAATTGGCCTAAATGAGACAAATCTACATTAGTGCACACATCCAACTGTTCAGAACACATGTTCTTGAACTCTGCCATTAAATCGCTACATGAACTGTCCCCTATCTGGCATTTATTCTGGCTCTTAATTTCAGTCCTCAGCACGAACTCAGTCCCGCCTTTAGTCACATTCATATCGACGGTATCTAAAATAGTTCTGCCTAGAATTGCGTCGAAACCCATGTCCTCGTCAGGTGCTACGTGGAATTCGACTTTCATTGGGATTCCGTCGATGTTCACTGGTATAGTGAAGCTCCCAAAAGTCAGTACCAGGCTTTCCCCTATTCCTGTCAAACGTTTTCCTTTTCCTGTCAGCATCTCATTACCCAGTTTCAGGAAAACACGTCGACGCATCAGACAGAGATCAGCTCCAGTATCTACTAGGCCCTTAAAATTTACCACAGAATGCACAACATTCTTGAGTTCGAGACCGGACGCTGTAAACTCACTTTTCGACTTGGGTCCTGTCTTTCCCTCATGAACAGTGTTGGCACCTTTCTCATCCTTAACAACCAACTCAACCTTGCATTCTGATGCCCGATGTCCTGCCTGACCACAGCGAAAACAATTGAAATCCCTTTTCTTGCAATCTTTCCTCAAGTGAGAAGTAGCACCACACTTGAAACATTTTCGTACTGATTCTTTTTTTCGGTTCAAAACCTTTCTGGCTATCAGTTTCACCAGCACGGGTTTCATACCTCATCGGTACCTTACTCGAAGTACGAACTTTTAAATACACTTCTATTTGCACCTTCAACTCTTTGATTGTTTTAGCCTGATATAGCATAATTTTGTTTGTCTTTACATCTGGTATGCCCTTCACGAAATAATCTATCAAACTTTCTTCATCCAGTGACACTGGCTTTGCTATTTCCATCAAAGCGTATAGAAATTCGTATAAAGTTTCCCCCTTCTTTTGCATACGTTGTCCTAGTTTCCTGTGTACTTCCGCAGAAGATATTTTAACTGTAAACTCCTGCCGCAATGACTCCTTTAGTGAATTTCAGTCCCTAATATTTTTCTGACTGCGTATAAATAATTTTGCAGCTCCATCAAGCAACTGTTTGGAATAGATAAACAACTGTAATGAGCCCCACTGCACAGTGACCGAACATTCTTCTAACTCTTGTATCCACTGCTCTACATCTACGTCTCTACATGAGCAAGGAGTCTATCCTGTAAATCGCGTTTTCTACCAGTCGTGGACATATTCAGTTCAGATAACTTTGAGCGCAGATCTGCAACTCGCATTAACATGATCTCTTCTAGTTGCATTTTGAATATCGATTACGTTAAATATCAAATCAAAAGGTTAATGTAACAAAGCTTAACGATAACTTATCGATTTAATCAAGGGTTAATCAGTTAATTATTACCAACAGTTCTTAATTAATGCATTAACTTATCTACCGCACTCCAGAAGATCTGCTTCTCTCGTCTGCTTGTCGTTGCTCGGCACTTCCTTGCCGACGCTCACCAGAATACTGCTTCACTCGCCTCCTTGTCGTTGCTCGGCACTTGCTTGCCGACGTCTTCCAGAAGATCTGCTTCTCTCGTCTGCTTGTCGTTGCTCGGCACTTGCTTGCCGACGCTCAGCAGAATACTGCTTCACTTGCCTCCTTGTTGTTGCTCGGCACTTGCTTGCCGACGCCTTCCCGAAGATCTGCTTCTCTCGTCTGCTTGTCGTTGCTCGGCACTTCCTTGCCGACGCTCACCAGAATACTGCTTGACTCGCCTTTTGTCTTTCGACTTCCAAGTTTTCCGTCCTATTTGTACCAGATTCGCTTTACGTTTCTGATTTGCACCGCTCGCTTCTGCCTTTCGTTGCTTGCCAATACTCGCCAACGCCTTCTCACAGACCAGCTTCCACAAATTTCCAGTCTACGTAATTCCAGCGCAACCTTTTCCTGACGCTTGGACTGTCGACAACTACAGATCGTCAATCTGCTCTCGTCTTTTCCAGCCTTTCCTGCTGCTTCGTGTCGCCTTGCACGCACACACACAAATCAATCGTGTCGCCGAGTCGTTTCCACGAAAACGTCTCTTTCCAGCCTTTCTGCTGCTTCGTGTCGCCTTGCACGCACACACACAAATCAATCGCGTCGCCGAGTCGATTCCACGAAAACTTCTGTTTCCAGCCTTTTCTGCTGCTTCGTCGTTTCGTGTGTCGTTGTCCACCCCTTCATACACATGCACTGTCACCGCTTAGTCGGTTGCACACAAAACGTTTGTAGATTTGTAGAAAATATAATATTCCAGTGTTTATTTAATGTATTTAAGGATAGGTTTTAAACGTGATACAATTTGTGCTTAAATTAGTGCTTGTAAAAGTACTTCGAGTGGACAACTTTATTTTAACTTCTTTTCTCAACGACACGATACGAACGACTCCCACTCACAACGACGCTCGGGAAGGTTATCGATTAATCGCTATCGACCGGTGATCAGAGGGCTGCCGCATAACTTGTACCACTTCTAGTGTGCCCCTTTTGTGATTGCCCGCCAGGTTCAAATCCCACATTTCTTTTCATTATTATTAGTTCTAAGCCATTCATATTAACTAGCCAATATTTTCTAAGCCGTCCATATTAAATAGCCATACAAGTTCAAATATAGCGCCTATCCTTTATTGAGGGACCAGAACCCTCACCCTGACCGGAACCGGTATCAGAACCAGTGCATCGGAACCAGCATAGGAACCAGCACATCGGAACCCGCACATCGGAACCCGCACATCGGAACCTGCACATCGGAATCATCATCGAAACCAGCATAGGTACCAGCCCACCAGAAACAGCGCCGGAACCACCACCGCGAGCGAAGAGAAAGAATCCTTCCTCCCGGGGACGCCAGCTAAGTAAGACAGTACGCCCCTGTTTTTACGAACCGGGCTCTTTCCCCTTCCCTCTTACCTGTCCTCCTACACACCCAGGGTCAGCCGGCACCTCGTGCCCGGCCCTCGAACCCAAGCGCGGCAAGGCGTCCCACTTCCACGGGGTCTGCGTCCCAGTGGGCGTACCGTGTGCCCTGTCGACCAGGTCCATCACCGCTGCCCATAACTCTGGGTCAACGCCGCCCTACGGTCACGTCCTACCCAAGCGGCACCTTGTACCGCCTATATGCCTACCCGACTCCGCCTCTATGGTCTTCAATAAAAATCTTGCTGTATCGAGGACCGGGCCCTGGACAGATTGAGAGGCTGTACCCTGGCTGGGAAACTTCCTTACAGATGGCGCCCGAGCAGGGACTCTCAAGAGATTAGGATCGGGATCGGGATCGTTAGTGCGGTGCAGAGCGCCACAAATAAGAGCTTGTGAACGATAGGGAATATAGCTAGAACCACGACCAGTGCCCTGCAGAGCAGGCCATACGACCTCCCCCCACGCAACTTTCAAATACCACGTCGAGAAAACCCCCTCCGCAACAAGTAATGACAATCGGGCAACTAATTAGTAGCAGATCCACGTGGCCCCCGACGGAGCCTTACCGCAGGCTAGAACGCGGACAGCCAGCAGCGACAGATACCATAGCTCCACAGAGGGCAGTGCACCAAATCTTTGACCTCCGACTCAAATACAGCTGAGGCTGGTTTCCCCCACAATAAGGATCACCAATCACGCAACCTAACGCAGAGCAGGACCAAACCTCTCTTGGAACAGAATGAGTACCCGTTGGATAGGCTCCCGCTGAAAGGACGAGCTGCAGAGCTTGGCCAAGGAATTTGGACTAGGAGAAACCGGTATCGTAGACAAGCTACGTGGCCGGCTTTCAGCCTTTTCCGCGCGCAGCGGACACTCAGAAGAAGTACAGGCCACACTTGAGGAGCTGAACGCCCACTTCGGAAACATCCCTAGCCCCAGGGAGCATCGAAGCCCAGCTACGTCGCCGGGGCTAGAAACTCGTACAAAACGAGAAGGAGACATGGACGAGAAGAAACGACAGTTGATTGTGCCCGAGTTGATTAGCCTCACCCGAGACCCAGACTCCAAATCCACAGGAATCCAGGAATCGGTAGCCGATCCGGTGGCCATAGAGGTCACCATTCCGCATCGTCCGTCCCAAGGGCCACCACGCCTACTGCTTCCAGAGCCGCCCAGCTCGAGCAAAGGGTCTGGCACTGGGCAACGCGTAATTCCGGTGACAACGCCCGTTGCCCAGAACGACGACCAGGCGCGCATGCTCAAGGTACCAGAAGCCACACCTCAGCCAGGCCATGGGATAAACGGAACAGGACCTAACGCCATCTTGCCCCGGCCCACAGCGGCCGGATCATCGATTTCCGAGGAGCGCTACCAACCAAGCAGATCTCAGACTCCGCGAGTCTTTCGCCCAGGAGGAGAGATTTCGTATTCCTTGCTGGCGGACAAACTCAGGAAGTGGGGACTCAGTTTTGATGGCCACGCTGACCCATTGGCATTCATCGAGCGGCTGGAGGAGCGAGTAGAATCCTACGGAGGGAGCCCCGAGCAGCTACCACGTGCCATCTCAGGCCTCTTAACGGGCAAAGCTGAGGGATGGTTCCGCACCTTCCAGATGCAAGGACAAAACTGGACTGATTTCCGCAAGGAATTCCTGGATTTCTTCTTGCCCCCAGATACTTCCAGCGCTTGGAAGACACCATCCGGAGTCGTGACCAGAAGCCCAAAGAGTCATTCAGGGACTACATGATTGAACTTCGGCTGATGATGCAGCGCGCCCGGTACACCCGTGAGTAAGAACTAGACAGGATCTATGAGAATCTTAGACCGGAATATCAACTGTACACGCGCCGGCATGATTTTCGCTCACTCACTGAATTAACGCAGCTCATCGCCGCCTACGAAACGGCCCGGGACCGAGACGCGCTTCGCACCAATGGATCCGGACAGTCAAACCGACCCCGGGCCACGTACCCCGGCAACGGCACGACGGCTCAACGGAACACATCAAACGATGCCAACGGAACATCGAACGTCGCCAATCGGGTTATCACCCAAGAGGAGGAACGCCCATTCGATGTGCGACGAGCGTGTCGAAACTGCGGAGAAGAAGGACACTTCAGCAGTGCATGCGCCAACTATTCTGTTGGGAATGTGGCCGTCGAGGTGTCAGGACGATCAACTGCTGCCGGAAGACCGAGTCGGGAAACGGATCGGGTCTCCGTTCCAACGGGACACGGACGGAGACACACACCCAGGATCAGGAGCAATCCACCCGTTAAGGATGATAGGAGGAAGGATCACCATCGATTGGAAAGCCTTCGAAGCTACGCTCGACACTGGAGCCACGCGATCCTTCATCAGTCAGCGAATGGCCGAGGAGATCGGGACAGCGATGAACAAGCGCGAGGTGAGGACCAGGATCAGCCTGGCAGATGGGTCAAGGAAGGAGATCACGTAAGCGATAACAGTGAAGGTGCGACTCGACCAGGAGGAAACCCAAGTATCGTTTTTGGTCTTGCCCACAGTGCTGGACGACCTAATCTTAGGCCTTGACTTCTTGGGTGGAGTTCGAGCCAGAATCCACTGCGGACGAGCATATCTCCAGCTGAAGCCATGCCCGGATTCTCCCCAACGACAACCAGAAAATGCCATGCTGCCGCACACCCGGACAGTAACCTTTGCCAACCCTCTGGTGACCCCAAGCCAACCAGCCGCCACCCCGATTCCCCAAGCCACAACCGACACCACCGAAACTACGCCCCGTGCCAAGCAAATCAGTTCCAACAAACAACACAGGAAGACAACCCCGTCAAGCAACCTGGACCGGCACCCGACTACGAACCAAGACTTGGCAGAGACAGCTATCACCAGCGCGGCAAACCAGGACTCACCTGAAAATCTACGATCACGGGTAAAGACTTTGGCAGAGGTAGCTGTATCCAGCGGGCCAAACCAGGAGTCAACCCCGAAGCAACGGTCACGGACAGAGACTTTGGCAGCGGCAGCCACATCCAGTGTGCCAAACCAGGAGCCTCATGCCCAGACACCTTCACGGGCAGGAACTTTGGCAGAGACGGCCAACAACAGCGCGTCAAACCAGGAGTCACCTGCCAAACTACGATCACGGACAGAGACTTTGGCAGCGGCAGCCACTCCCAGTGTGCCAAACCAGGAGCCTCATGCCCAGACACCTTCACGGGCAGAAACGTTGGTGGAGACGGCCATCAACGGCATGTCGAACCAGAATCCACCAGCAAGAAAACGACAACGAACCAAGACTTGGACAGAAACGGCGACAACCAGCCCAGCAAACCAGGAGCCGACTCCAAGAAAACCCAAGGAAAACCCCAGCACTCGCAGCAAACGGACAACATCAATACCGAGCCCCGCGCCCTACGCGATCGGAGAGGCTCCGGAACAACAGGACACCGGCAACAAGAACCAAAACGTGGACTACAACCTGGAGCCACTGGCCGACGCCAAAGCAGGCCGGACGAGGAATCCGTTCCGCACCACCGATCGGGACGACTACGACCAATCAATCTTGGCCGCAGTCACAGCCATGGAATTGGAGGACCTCTCTCCCTGGCCACCAGCCACCGACCCCGTAGAGCCTCCCACAGCAGAGGCGGCCAAATTCTTGGAGGAGGAATTGGCCAAATTCGACGGGATGACCGGAATTTCACAGATCGCAGAGCATACGATCACCATGCGGGACGACAAGCCCGTGAAGCAGCGGTATTTCCCCAAAAATCCAGCCATGCAAAAGATACGCCCAGGTTACAGAATTACTACACGACGGACGAATCGAGCCCTCCCGAAGCCCACACAGCGCACCAATCGTACTGGTGGGGAAGAAGACTGGCGAAATGCGGATGTGTGTGGACTATCGGCAGTTAAACGCCCGATCTGTGCCCGACGCATACCCACTACCACGCATAACTCATATTCTGGAAAGACTCCGGAACGCCTGCTATATTTCCACGCTAGACCTCAAAAACGGATACTGGCAGATCCCGGTGGCGGAAGGCAGCCGAGCTGCAACAGCATTCACCGTTCCTGGTAGAGGCCTCTTCCAATGGAAGGTCATGCCATTTGGTTTCCACTACGCACCAGCCACCTTTCAACGAGCCTGGACAGCGTCATTGGCCCCGACATGGAGCCACACGCCTTTGCATATCTGGACGACATCATCGTCATAGGAGCCAGCCTGGAAGAGCACATCGCAAATCTGCGGGAGGTCCTTCGAAGACTACGAAAAGCCAATCTCCGGCTGAACCAGAACAAATGCAGCTTTTTAGGAAGAGCCTGGTGTACCTGGGCCAGATCCGGACAAGGTCATCGCAGTCCAGAAGCTTACGCCGCCGACCACACTGAAGGAACTTCGTCGCTGCATAGGAATGGCCTCCTGGTACCGGAGGTTCGTCCCGAACTTCGCCACGGTGGTCCAACCAATGACCAAACTGTTAAAGAAGACCCAAAAATGGGAATGGACGGAGGAGCAGCAACAGGCATTTGATAACCTCAAAGAAAAGTTGACCCAGGCGCCAGTCTTGGCGTGTCCCGATTTCAAGGAACGTTTTGTATTACAAACAGACGCCAGTGACTACGGCCTCGGAGCAGTGTTGACGCAGCAGATCGCCGGAGAAGAGCGTATCATAGCCTACCCTAGCCGCCGCCTCCTCCAGGCAGAGGAAAACTACTCTGCCACAGAGAAGGAATGTCTGGCCATCGTCTGGGCCATCAGGAAGATGCTGTTACTCAGGCGAATACAGACGCAGCCAGAAAAGCACGCAGAGTTCCTCATCGAGAACGGGCAAATTTATAAGCAAACAGGGAGACGATCAGCTGACGAGGACCCCATCCAATGGAAGCTCTGCGTCTCTAAGGATCATCGGCGACGAGTACTAGAGGAATGTCACGATCACCCAACGGCAGGCCATCTAGGAATCCGAAAAACCGCAACGCCGGTGACCCAGCGCTATTACTGGCCCGGACTCTATCGGGATGTCGCCCGATACGTGCAACAATGCACAAGTTGCCAGAGATTTAAGGTGAGCCAGATAAAGCCTGCAGGACAGATGCACACCCGCCAAGCCCAGGGATCCCTGGACATACTTTGCGCGGACTTCGTGGGACCACTTCCCCGGTCCAAACATGGCAACACCATGCTATTAGTCTTCATGGACTCCTTCAGTAAATGGGTGGAGCTGGTACCGCTTCGCAAAGCCACAACGGCACTGCTGGAGAAGGCATTCCGAGAACGCATCCTGAGCCACTTCGGGACGCCCCGAAAGTTTGTATGCGACAATGGTACCCAGTTTACGAGCCGCTCCTTCAGAAAGTTTTGTAAAATGGCCGAGATGGAATGGCAACACACTGCCCCGTATACCCCCCAGCAGAACCCAACCGAAAGGGCCAACAGGACGATCAAGACAATGATCGCTCAATACGTGGAACAGGACCAACGAACCTGGGATGAACTCCTGCCAGAACTAAGTTTGGCCGTGAATATCAGCACCTCAGACACGACGGGTTTCAGCCCCGCCTACCCGGAGCACTGTACGACGAGGTGACGCTGGGGCCAAGCCAGACAAGCGAGGACCCACAGGACATGGCATCCAGACTCAGCGAAATCTTCCGAGTGGTACGAGAGAACACCCAGCGTGCTTCTCAAGAGCAAAGCCGAAATTATAATCTTCGGAGGCGCGAGTGGCGACAGGAATCATAGTGAACCTGGACAGAAAGAATCTCAAGAAATTGCGTCAGGAATCTGTGTGAGGAATCTGTGTGAGCCTGTCGATATACATTAATACATACAAAAGGCTTGTGTGTATATGTAACGTCGTTATGAAATTCACAACGGAGTAAATTATTGTAAATGTGGAGTCAGAGTTGCCGAAAAAGCTCGGCAACTCCAACAACTATCATATGGTCTTTATCTGATAAAGTGAAGGTACCCTTCCCAACCACCAGCACCTACCTCAGTCCATCACCGGACTCAGCTCACCACCTACCTCAAACCTCAATCTCGTAAAATTTTTTATATATTTCTGTAGGAAAATATAATATTCCAGTGTTTATTTAATGTATTTAAGGATAGGTTGTAAACGTGATACAATTTGTGCTTAAATTAGTGCTTGTAAAAGTACTTCGAGTGGACAACTTTATTTTAGCTTCTTTTCTCAACGACACGATACGAACGACTTCCGCTCACAACGACGCTCGGGAAGGTTATCGATTAATCGCTATCGACCGGTGATCAGAGGGCTGCCGTATAACTTGCACCACTTCTAGTGTGCCCCTTTTGTGATTGCCCGCCAGGTTCAAATCCCACAATCGGCCCTCCTGACGGAACATTCGCCTCGAATGGACCTGGCCATGGCTTCATGTAATCGGACACCGTCGACGTTCTAAAAGGACCCTCCGTATCTCCAACTCTCTCTACTTCATAGCGCCCATGTTCCTTGGCAGCAACCACTTTATACGGTCCTAAGTATTTTCCTTTAAGCTTTAGGCCCACTCCATATTGGGTTCTCTTAATGGCAACTAAATCGTTCACTTTATACTCTTTTTCTTTCTTACGTTTCAAGTCAAAAGCTCTTTTATTTTCTCCTTGCAGTTTCTCAATGTTTTCTCGGGCTTCATTACGGATCTGTTCACGCTCTTGATCTAATTCCTTTATGATAACTTCATTGATTAACTCCCTTAGCTCACTGCCATCGGCTAAACGCATATCCACTCCTGTTAATAACTTGAATGGAGTAACTTTGGTACTTCTAGGCTCAGTACTATTAATGATCTGCTGGACTTTCCCTACGTACTTATACCAGGCAGCTGGACTGTCATAACTAAGCTTTGACAACATGGGTACAACCAGCTTATGCAGCCTCTCAACCTGTCCGTTCCCCCGTGGCACACCGGTTGCAATCAGTAGGTGTTGAATATTGTTCGATTCGCAGTAATCTCTAAACGCGTGTGACGTAAACGCAGTACCCCTATCTGAAACAATACGGTGAGGATTTCCAAAGTTTACCGCTTGTTTCTCCAAACTGTTCAAGACCTCATCTACCCCAGTGCTACGAGTTGGGTAGAGCCAGACATATTTAGAAAATCCGTCAACTACAACTAATATGTGGTTATAACGCTTATTAGTTAGTTCCATGGGTCCGACATGATCGACATGGTAGGTTACAAATGGCATGTTCCCCTTGTCTATAGATGTCAGAAACCCTTCCTTTTTCCCTGACTTTGCATTAACTATGATGCACCTAACACAACTATCGACGATTCGTTCGACCTTATCTTTTAGCTTCGGAATAAAGTATGACTTTTCTATTAAATCTATCGTCTTCTTAGTTGAAAAGTGCCCTTGACTATGCGCATTCGATATGATTTCGTTCTCCATCACTGATGGAACAACCACTAGTTCCCGATTTTGATCCTTCAAAAGAATATCGTTGTGAATATAAAAATCTTCATAGCCTTTTTCATAGCCTCCTAACTGCCTTTATCCAATCGTCATTCAATTGAGCTACCTTTAAACGATGTGCTAATGCATCTGTAAAAAAGTTACAAGAGATTCGACTTAGCGCATCGGCATGCTTCATTTTCAACCCCGAACGGTGCTCTATCTTATAATTGAAGTCTTGCAAATATAATGCCCAACTCTGAGTGGAACTTCCTTTTTATTCATGGTCATTTTGAAAGCATTACAGTCCGTTACGATGGTAAAATTAAGACCTAACAGATAAACTCGCCACTTAACAAGAGCTCCTATGATCGCCAATACTTCTAGCTCATAAGAGTCGTATTTTTCCTCAAACGGTGTTGTATTCCGGCTCATATATTGAACAGGGTGAAACATACTGTCTACAGGATCCTTTTGCAATAATACAGCTCCAAATCCATACTTGGATGCGTCAGTGTGGATTTCGGTTGCCAAGTTTGGATCGTAAAGTTTGAATACTGGCTCGCTAATCAATGCCAACTTAAGCTTTTCGAAAGCCACTTGTTGTTTTTCTCCAAACTCGTACTTTGACTCATTTCTCAGCAAATCCGATAAAGGCCTGGCGACTGTAGCGTATCCGTTTATGAATTTTCTAAAATATGAAGTCAAACCTAAAAATCTTTGGATACCTTTCTTATCTCGTGGTATGGGAAATTCTTTCACAGACTGAATCTTCTCTGCTCCTGGTGTTATTGTTCCATCCTGAATAATGTATCCCAGAAAACTTACTTTCCTCTGCAATATTTGGCATTTCCCCCAATTGATACGCAAACCATTTTCCGCAGCTACCTCTAATACCATTTTTAATTTCCGCAACCCTTCTTCATTATCTTGGCTTAGTATTATGACATCATCCATATAAACTACGACAGCGTTGCTTGCTACAAGCTCCCTAAAAACTGACATTATAAACCTGGTGAAAATGGCAGGTGAATTCGATATGCCGAAAGGAACATATAAGAATTCATACTGCCCACTTTGCGTAACAAATGAAGTATATTTTCGAGACCCTGCTTCAACTGGAACATGAAAGAAGCCGTCTTTTAATTCCAATGTCGTGAATATCATGGAACCCTGAAGCTTGTCTAGCACACTCTCCATATGAGCCATTGGAAAATTGTCTCTTATTATCTTCTCATTCAGTTTTCGATAGTCGCAGCACAGGCGTTTCTTTCCATTTTTCTTGGCTACCAAAACAACTGGAGATGCATACTCCGAGGTACTCGGCTGTATGATTTTCTCAACTAGCCACTCTTTAACTTGTTCGTCTATCGTTTGCTGCTCACAAACTGGGAAACGACGTGGATGTTGGTATACTGGAACCTCATCTCTCAAGATTATTTTCATCTCCACTGGTGCATTAGCGTTGCGAATGGGTGCGTAATCTTCTACCAACTTCTTCACCTCCAACTGCTCTAATTGGCCTAAATGAGACAAATCTACATTAGTGCACACATCCAACTGTTCAGAACACATGTTCTTGAACTCTGCCATTAAATCGCTACATGAACTGTCCCCTATCTGGCATTTATTCTGGCTCTTAATTTCAGTCCTCAGCACGAACTCAGTCCCGCCTTTAGTCACATTCATATCGACGGTATCTAAAATAGTTCTGCCTAGAATTGCGTCGAAACCCATGTCCTCGTCAGGTGCTACGTGGAATTCGACTTTCATTGGGATTCCGTCGATGTTCACTGGTATAGTGAAGCTCCCAAAAGTCAGTACCAGGCTTTCCCCTATTCCTGTCAAACGTTTTCCTTTTCCTGTCAGCATCTCATTACCCAGTTTCAGGAAAACACGTCGACGCATCAGACAGAGATCAGCTCCAGTATCTACTAGGCCCTTAAAATTTACCACAGAATGCACAACATTCTTGAGTTCGAGACCGGACGCTGTAAACTCACTTTTCGACTTGGGTCCTGTCTTTCCCTCATGAACAGTGTTGGCACCTTTCTCATCCTTAACAACCAACTCAACCTTGCATTCTGATGCCCGATGTCCTGCCTGACCACAGCGAAAACAATTGAAATCCCTTTTCTTGCAATCTTTCCTCAAGTGAGAAGTAGCACCACACTTGAAACATTTTCGTACTGATTCTCTTTTCGGTTCAAAACCTTTCTGGCTATCAGTTTCACCAGCACGGGTTTCATACCTCATCGGTACCTTACTCGAAGTACGAACTTTTAAATACACTTCTATTTGCACCTTCAACTCTTTGATTGTTTTAGCCTGATATAGCATAATTTTGTTTGTCTTTACATCTGGTATGCCCTTCACGAAATAATCTATCAAACTTTCTTCATCCAGTGACACTGGCTTTGCTATTTCCATCAAAGCGTATAGAAATTCGTATAAAGTTTCCCCCTTCTTTTGCATACGTTGTCCTAGTTTCCTGTGTACTTCCGCAGAAGATATTTTAACTGTAAACTCCTGCCGCAATGACTCCTTTAGTGAATTCCAGTCCCTAATATTTTTCTGACTGCGTATAAATAATTTTGCAGCTCCATCAAGCAACTGTTTGGAATAGATAAACAACTGTAATGAGCCCCACTGCACAGTGACCGAACATTCTTCTAACTCTTGTATCCACTGCTCTACATCTACATCTCTACATGAGCAAGGAGTCTATCCTGTAAATCGCGTTTTCTACCAGTCGTGGACATATTCAGTTCAGATAACTTTGAGCGCAGATCTGCAACTCGCATTAACATGATCTCTTCTAGTTGCATTTTGAATATCGATTACGTTAAATATCAAATCAAAAGGTTAATGTAACAAAGCTTAACGATAACTTATCGATTTAATCAAGGGTTAATCAGTTAATTATTACCAACAGTTCTTAATTAATGCATTAACTTATCTACCGCACTCCAGAAGATCTGCTTCTCTCGTCTGCTTGTCGTTGCTCGTTTTGCCGACGCTCACCAGAATACTGCTTCACTCGCCTCCTTGTCGTTGCTCGGCACTTGCTTGCCGACGCCTTCCAGAAGATCTGCTTCTCTCGCCTGCTTGTCGTTGCTCGGCACTTGCTTGCCGACGCTCAGCAGAATACTGCTTCACTTGCCTCCTTGTTGTTGCTCGGCACTTGCTTGCCGACGCCTTCCCGAAGATCTGCTTCTCTCGTCTGCTTGTCGTTGCTCGGCACTTCCTTGCCGACGCTCACCAGAATACTGCTTGACTCGCCTTTTGTCTTTCGACTTCCAAGTTTTCCGTCCTCTTTGTACCAGATTCGCTTTACGTTTCTGATTTGCACCGCTCGCTTCTGCCTTTCGTTGCTTGCCAATACTCGCCAACGCCTTCTCACAGACCAGCTTCCACAAATTTCCAGTCTACGTAATTCCAGCGCAACCTTTTCCTGACGCTTGGACTGTCGACAACTACAGATCGTCAATCTGCTCTCGTCTTTTCCAGCCTTTCCTGCTGCTTCTGTCTTGCACGCACACACAAATCAATCGTGTCGCCGAGTCGTTTCCACGAAAACGTCTCTTTCCAGCCTTTCTGCTGCTTCGTGTCGCCTTGCACGCACACACACAAATCAATCGCGTCGCCGAGTCGATTCCACGAAAACTTCTGTTTCCAGCCTTTTCTGCTGCTTCGTCGTTTCGTGTGTCGTTGTCCACCCCTTCATACACATGCACTGTCACCGCTTAGTCGGTTGCACACAAAACGTTTGTAGATTTTATGCGCCGTAGACTTTTGGCGTTTTCGTGATCTTCAACGCAGTTTGTAGGTGGCCTGATTTTTCTGGAACGTTCTGCCAACGCACAGCACTTTTACAATTTTAAGCAGCACATCACGCTTGGGCCATATCCCGGTTGAGCCCCCAAATTGTAGGAAAATATAATATTCCAGTGTTTATTTAATGTATTTAAGGATAGGTTTTAAACGTGATACAATTTGTGCTTAAATTAGTGCTTGTAAAAGTACTTCGAGTGGACAACTTTATTTTAACTTCTTTTCTCAACGACACGATACGAACGATACGAAAAAAGGGGTAATATAAATGAAATAAAAATACAAGTCAATGACGAACAAAACTATCGATCAGTTGCAAAATACCTCGAAAATGAAAAAATGAATTACTACACCTACCAACTTAAAAGTAGCAAAGGATTACAAGTGGTTATCAAAGGAATCGAACCAACAGTCCCAATCAATGAGATAATAGATGGACTTAACGATAAGGGCTTCGAGGTCAAAATGGCAATGAACATATTAAATAGAAATAAAATTCCCCAGCCAATGTTCAAAGTAGAACTGACACCTGAAAGTATGCATATAAGTAAAAATGAAGTTCACCCAATATACAAGCTTCAATACCTACTGCACCGTAGGATCACCGTTGAGGAACCACACAAACGAAATGGACCGGTCCAATGCACAAATTGCCAGGAATATGGACACACGAAAACCTATTGCACTCTACGGGCAGTCTGCGTTGCCTGTGGTGATGTTCATCTCACTGAGGCCTGCCCCGTAAATAAGGAGGACCCATCTGCCAAAAAATGTAGCAACTGTGGGGGAAACCATACTGCCAACTATAGAGGTTGTCCTGTCTATAAAGAATTGAAAAATCGCCTAAACCAACAAATAACTGCAGCTCGAAACCCGATCGTCCGACAAAACTTAACATATATACCATCAACTACGACTCCAGGAGTTTCTTTTGCTCAGGCGTTAAGTTACAACAACGGGTCGTACGCCTCAGTCTCTAAGCCGACACTTCAACCAACCACAGCTGGAATAATGCAGAATCAGGCATCAAATCAGATCCCAGAAATCTCTGCCCAACATACCCCTGCTAATCCATCCCAATTGCCTAGTGGAATTGAGTCAATGCTGGTAACTATAACAAATACAATGGTAGCAATACAACAAACGATGCAGGAGCTTATGCGCAACCAAAATCTCCTCCTGGAGCTCCTAATCAAACAGAAATCTGTTTAAATGTCCTGTCTAAATATATGTTTCTGGAATGCAAATGGCATTTCTCAGCACAAATGCGAGCTCTTACAGTTCCTCGCTCAACACGACATTGACGCCATGCTCATATCAGAGACTCACCTTACAAATAAAAACTATTTTCACCTCGATGGCTATAACTTCTATGCGACAAATCATCCCGATGGTAAGGCACATGGAGGTACTGGCGTTCTGATCAAGAATCGCATTAGGCATTATCCATTGCCTTCATTTGCTACACCTTATCTACAGGCAACAGCAATTCATATTGAAATTCAGAGCGGCTACCTAAACCTAGCCGCAGTATACTGCCCACCACGTTTCTGCATTTCCGAAACAGAATTTGTAACATTCTTCGACCTACTAGGTGACCGATTTATAGCAGCTGGTGACTACAATGCCAAGCACACCCATTGGGGATCTAGACTTACCAACCCGAAAGGAAGACAACTATATAACGCTATAATAACCCCACGAAACAAGCTAGACTTTATCTCTCCGGGCAAGCCCACATATTGGCCCACAGATCCAAACAAGCAACCCGACTTGATTGATTTTGCAGTTACACGAAGGGTGCTGCAAGCTCAGATTAATGTAGATCACTTAACAGATCTATCATCGGATCACTCGCCCATTCTACTTCACCTTTACGACCATCCACAGCTTTCGGAACGCCCACACTTTCTAACTTCTAGCAAAACAGATTGGCTCAAATACAGGAAGTACATAAGCTCTCATATTGATAGCTGCCCAAACATTAACTGTAAAGATGACATTGATAGGTCAGTCGAAGCATTGGTTTCCTCAATGTCACTGGCGGCAAAACACTCAACACCAATATTAGCATCTAATAAACTTTCCAACAGCAGTCGTATTTCTAGGCACATTGAAGTGCTGCTACGCGATAAAAGAAGGCTTCGCCGAGAGTGGCAAGCACACAGATCACCTGCATCGAAAGAGCGGCTAAAAATAGCCAACCAACTACTACGCAGAGCCCTAGAAGATGAAAAAAACCGAGCTCAAATATCCTATATGGAGCAACTCTCCCCAACTAGCAAACGATTCCCACTGTGGAAAGCAAAATCAGGCGTATGCCCACCAATCGAGAGTGAATCACCTTTGCGTACACAAACAGGAGAGTGGGCTCGCAGCAACAAAGAGAAGGCAAATACATTTGCCGTCCATCTAGAAAACGTCTTCAAACCGCACCCAGCAACGAATAGCTTTGTGCTCCCACCAACCAACAATCCCGAAGCTACTCCGCCTATCATATTCCAATCAGGAGAAGTCATAAGGGTCATTAAAGACCAAATCTCAAAGCAAAAGAAAGCTCCGGGCCACGATTTCATCTCTCCTAAAATGATCATAGAATTGCCGAGCTGTGCAGTGTATTTCCTTACTATGATATTCAACAGCATGATGAAATGGGGCTATTATCCTCAAGAATGGAGGAAATCAGTCATCACAATGATTCATAAAGCCGGAAAAGACAAGTCCAAGCCATCATCATATAGACCTATCAGCCTACTGCCTTGCCTATCAAAGATATTTGAAAAGCTGCTCCTGAATCGTATCAAACAACACCTACACATCAACGGTGCCATCCCGACTCACCAATTTGGATTTCCCGAAAAACACGGAACCATTGAACAAGTAAACCGTATAACCTCTGAGATACGAAATGCATTTGAAAGACGGGAGTATTGCTCCGCTGTTTTTCTGGATGTCGCACAGGCTTTCGACCGCGTTTGGTTAGATGGCTTAATCCACAAAATCAAAATATTACTTCCACAGAACATCCATGGAATAATGGAGTCATACCTACAGCAAAGAAGTTTCGCAGTACGATGCAAAGATTTCCTCTCTGAATATCATCCAATTGAAGCTGGTGTACCGCAAGGCAGCGTGCTTGGACCGACACTGTATATCATATTCACAGCAGATCTACCGACAAACAGCCTAACAACAACCTCGACATTTGCTGATGATACTGCCATATTAAGTCGCTCCAAGTGCCCAAGAAGGGCCACGGATCACTTATCATCTCATCTCGTGGCCTTAGAAAAATGGCTAGCAGACTGGCGGATACATGTAAATGAGCAAAAGTGCAAGCATGTCACCTTCACGTTAAACAGACAAACTTGCCCTCCATTATGTCTGAACAATATCAACATTCCACAAACCACCGAAGTAACATACCTTGGTGTTCATCTGGATAGAAGGCTTACTTGGCGTAAGCACATCGAAGCGAAGAGAAATCTACTTAAATTTAAAGCTAGTAATCTACTGTAATGGGTCGTTTGTCGAGTGGTGATGCATCCTAAAAGTAGGCACTGTTCGTGCATCGCAATAGTATAACAGTTCTACTGGGCAAGGGGAAACGCAGCTATAAGCTTTTAAATATATATTTATTTAAAGCTTACTGCGCTCGAATGCTGCGGAGCGAGGGCAATGACCGAAGATGGCCCGAACGACAAAGTTTCGACCAAGCATTAAGGGTATCAAAAAATGAAAACCATAAAAAGGGAAGAACTGATAGGTCGGCACAACGCCCTGAAAGCAAAGACAGGGGACACACTGTTCGGCAAGAACAGCTGATCAAATGTCAGGGGAAGCTTTGACAGGGCCTCCTAAGTAGTTTCCGGGGCAAAACTCTTTCTTTTATCTTCTGACGATCGAATCGTTAAGTCATATTTTCAATACCAGTGCGAAAAAAAAAAAAAAAGAAGAGGAAGACCATATACCCCCAAGAACGGGGCCACTATCTGATCAGCAAAGGCTTTTGGAGCCAGACAGCAGCCACGATCTTTTCTACTACACCAAAATAAATCTATGCAAGGTGCCATACCGGGAAATGGAATGGCACCTAGGCTATAGGCTGCTACATAGCTAGAGGAGAAAGCTCAAAAAAGAGAACATCAACTGCAACCGCACGAGAGCTGAGCGCAAAGCTGCAGTAAGCAAGACAGACTCTAATCGGCCGCAACGCTGCTGCTCCCGCCGGGATCACGGTGTGACACCCTCGATCGCTAAAGGGAGCGGAAGTCACCGGAAGTTACCGGAAGTGCGCCAAACTCATCGGAATATACTTTCTCTACCGCGGAATGACTGATTCGGCCAACTAATGGGAACCATAACCCAAAATTGATTTTTTTTTCGGCTTGTGCGTGTGTTAGTGAGAGTGGGCAGAGCAAGGTCGAAAAAGAGAGCCTTGGTTAGGAAGTGCACCTTGGTATAGTTTATATTAGTAAAAAAAGAGATTCCCAGTGGATAATCTGTAACGGGGCGAAAAGAAAGATGTGCGAAGTGAGGTAACAAAGTGCATTAAAAATCCCAGTAAAATCATAACCTCCCAGTGTAGTGGCTCCGACGGCAGCAGAGGGCTAAGCTCCCCAAAAGCTCCCTGAAAGCTCAGTTCGCTCTCTCTCTCTCGTCGTTTTTTTTTCGTTTTTCTTTCTCAGCTACAGGTGGAACCTAAGTCTCGACGAAAGATCTTTCGGCGCTGGACCCGGTAACATATGTGCATATGATCATGTAAGTGAGAATTCACTATAACTTTGCCTGGCCAAAGAAAGTTGGCTTGTGCGGGTGAGAGTGAGTGTCATGAGCGCGAGAGCGACCTGAAATAGAAGAAAAAGCTCCGAGAATATGGAACATACGATCCACACGGGCATTAAAAGGGAACCGCAATAAAAAGGTTGTGGATTATTTTTGGCCGTGAGAATGGGCATGAAGACACCTGTGGTACCCCGTACTTGCACACAATTCTTTTCCCTCTGATGTTAGCCTGATTTAAGTTGAATATTTACTATATTACTATTACTATATTACCTTATATTATATATTATTGTTAGATCGTATTGCAGATTCATTATTGGGTTTATTATTTTTAATTAATTTCCTATACGCATTCCTAGATCTAAGTTGAGGGTGCTCCCCTATTACTCTCCCGCACGTTAGTGAATTTTCGACAGCTGTACTATGATGAAGAATAGATATGCCTAGATAACTACAGGGGTAGAACCTGAAGTACCATGGGGAAAGTTAATTTAGTTAATAAAAATAGTATTAGTAAAATGAATTAAATCCTTTTTTTTGTTGGACCCATGCCTGTCCCGAATGCCGCAGCCTGATGCCTGTACGATTTTGGGAGGGATCCCTGGCGACCAGCTGGCTTATAGGGGATCATGGTAGGGTGAGCGTCCGTGCCGCTGAGCACATGCAGCCCAAGATCGAGCATCGCCTGACCGCTATCCCCCCTTTTCTTTGATGTATCTCTTCCGTTAGTGTTGGTTTGCTGTACGATAGTCTTCCTTTCCCGTTCCCTTCCTTTCGTACGCGAATTTAGTTTCTTGTTTATTTGCACCAAGTGAGAACAATAACTGACGGCCCCTTCCTCAAAACCCACCCCAGCCGACCAGAGAAAAGCCGGAAGCCATCGCGTACCCCGCTCAGTTATTTGAACAGCCCCTCTCACCGTTATATGTTACAGATACATATATAGATATATTAAATAGAATAAATAATGAAATAATGGCGCCCAACGTGGGGCCCGAAAGCGGCTGGCCAAATTCCGGCTTGCCCCAATCCACACATAGAAGCAGAAACAAAGTCTATAACAGCTAAACGACTTTCTCAAACCCGGTAGTTGTTGCTATGTTAACGTAACGAAATAGCAGGCGCGCTCTTAATCGAAGCCGACATGTGGACCAGATCTAACAGCGGCGTGGAGAACGTAGCTATTCGTGGTCATAGTAATGGCTTTCTATGATTTCTTGTGGAACGGATATGCTTGTTTCGCTTTGGAATTAGTTTTTTGTGGACTTGATCTACAGGCTACCGGGAAAGCGAGCATATAATTTTCATAAGGAACCGGGTTCCGTTCGAATTATACAGCTTGGCTGGAATAAAGGAATATTATCAGTCACATTGATGGCCTTGCCGCTAGCTAATTAATTCGAACACTAATACCATTGGTACAGCAACAACGTTCTTTGAAGTCAGTTTGAATCATCTTCATGGTTCTTCTAATGTTTTCCTTGTATTTCATTTTTCCTACTCCAAAACCAAGCAGTGAGGTGCAATGCATATGGGAACTGTCAGTTGGGATGACCATTAGTGAGTTCTCTTTGTGTTTTGTGTTACGGTGCACTATGTCCGATGTTTTATTTGAAAAATAGTGAAAATCCTAGCACGTATGCAGCCTCGAATCATTACGGTTACGAGTAACTCGGTATTCTCTCGCCAATCGAAATCGGATGTTTGTGGAATTCCTGTCGTGGTGGTTAACCACGGTATAGGCCCTTTCAATCCGGCCGGTATCATTAAAGTTTTTGTATTTTCTTTCTCCTTTTGTATGTTCGATGCTATAGGTACAATAGACTGTGAGCATGAAGGTTTGGGTTAGGGTCCAACTATTATTGATATACATTGTTTTTTTTTGAACAAAGTTTTTTTATATTTTTGGAATAAATCAAATTATTAATAAAAGAAAAAAAGATAAATTAAAATATATAAAAAAAAAAAAAAAAAAAAAAAAATAGTATGAAAAGTTAGTTATTAAGTGTCAGCATTAGTATAGTGTGAAATAAAACAGCTAGTTAGTATAGAACTAAAAGTCACAGGAATATGTCCCGCACACAACGCGGGTCGCGAGTTGAACAAAGACTAACTTGTGGGATTTGTGTAATTGAAATTGAAGACCCAGCGCAGTGATTTAAGTCTGTGTGTAATCATATCTTTCATATTGGGTGTTTTCGGAATCGGGGAGGAGAAAAACAGTCTGCCCAGTTTGTTTTGCGTATTTGGGGATTCCAGCGCCTAACTTGGCCGAAGAACTCGCTTCCGCGCAGAGCTCTAGATCCCAATCAGAAGCGAGCAACATGCCTAGGACAAGATCGCAGGTAATTCCTGTTCCTGAGGGTACAGAGCAGCAACCGGTCGCACAGGCAGTAGACCCCCCAATTATCAGTCCCGAGGATAGGCAGGGCATATCAATCCATGATGGACTAGCGCAAATGACCCAATCGCTGACTCAAGCAATGTCACAGATCGCACAAATGGCCCAAGCCATGGGGCAGATGACGCAATCGATAGAAGCGGGTTTCCAGCGATTAACCATTCAGAGTATGACCCCAAGGACACACGCGGAAATGGGAACGCAAGCTGAGGCCACACCCCAGACCTTTGAACAACTGTTTCAAATACCTCCGAGAGAATCAGTAGGGCCGATGAACAATGGTGGCATTGAAGGGCGATCCCCGTGGGGATCCCAGGGTACCTCGGAGTTACGACCAGACAGAATAAGTCAAATCATTTCCAATTGGAAGCTACGTTTTTCGGGATACTCGTCTATGGGAGTGGATGATTTTGTTTACAGAGTAGAGGCTCTTACTAGGCAGACGTTTTTTTTTCGTTTTTCTTTCTCAGCTACAGGTGGAACCTAAGTCTCGACGAAAGATCTTTCGGCGCTGGACCCGGTAACATATGTGCATATGATCATGTAAGTGAGAATTCACTATAACTTTGCCTGGCCAAAGAAAGTTGGCTTGTGCGGGTGAGAGTGAGTGTCATGAGCGCGAGAGCGACCTGAAATAGAAGAAAAAGCTCCGAGAATATGGAACATACGATCCACACGGGCATTAAAAGGGAACCGCAATAAAAAGGTTGTGGATTATTTTTTGGCCGTGAGAATGGGCATGAAGACACCTGTGGTACCCCGTACTTGCACACAATTCTTTTCCCTCTGATGTTAGCCTGATTTAAGTTGAATATTTACTATATTACTATTACTATATTACCTTATATTATATATTATTGTTAGATCGTATTGCAGATTCATTATTGGGTTTATTATTTTTAATTAATTTCCTATACGCATTCCTAGATCTAAGTTGAGGGTGCTCCCTATTACTCTCCCGCACGTTAGTGAATTTTCGACAGCTGTACTATGATGAAAAATAGATATGCCTAGATAACTACAGGGTAAAATTAGTAAAATGAATTAAATCTTTTTTTTTGTTGGACCCATGCCTGTCCCGAATGCCGCAGCCTGATGCCTGTACGATTTTGGGAGGGATCCCTGGCGACCAGCTGGCTTATAGGGGATCATGGTAGGGTGGGCGTCCGTGCCGCTGAGCACATGCAGCCCAAGATCGAGCATCGCCTGACCGCTATCCCCCCTTTTCTTTGATGTATCTCTTCCGTTAGTGTTGGTTTGCTGTACGATAGTCTTCCTTTCCCGTTCCCTTCCTTTCGTACGCGAATTTAGTTTCTTGTTTATTTGCACCAAGTGAGAACAATAACTGACGGCCCCTTCCTCAAAACCCACCCCAGCCGACCAGAGAAAAGCCGGAAGCCATCGCGTACCCCGCTCAGTTATTTGAACAGCCCCTCTCACCGTTATATGTTACAGATACATATATAGATATATTAAATAGAATAAATAATGAAATAATGGCGCCCAACGTGGGGCCCGAAAGCGGCTGGCCAAATTCCGGCTTGCCCCAATCCACACACTATGTTAACGTAACGAAATAGCAGGCGCGCTCTTAATCGAAGCCGACATGTGGACCAGATCTAACAGCGGCGTGGAGAACGTAGCTATTCGTGGTCATAGTAATGGCTTTCTATGATTTCTTGTGGAACGGATATGCTTGTTTCGCTTTGGAATTAGTTTTTTGTGGACTTGATCTACAGGCTACCGGGAAAGCGAGCATATAATTTTCATAAGGAACCGGGTTCCGTTCGAATTATACAGCTTGGCTGGAATAAAGGAATATTATCAGTCACATTGATGGCCTTGCCGCTAGCTAATTAATTCGAACACTAATACCATTGGTACAGCAACAACGTTCTTTGAAGTCAGTTTGAATCATCTTCATGGTTCTTCTAATGTTTTCCTTGTATTTCATTTTTCCTACTCCAAAACCAAGCAGTGAGGTGCAATGCATATGGGAACTGTCAGTTGGGATGACCATTAGTGAGTTCTCTTTGTGTTTTGTGTTACGGTGCACTATGTCCGATGTTTTATTTGAAAAATAGTGAAAATCCTAGCACGTATGCAGCCTCGAATCATTACGGTTACGAGTAACTCGGTATTCTCTCGCCAATCGAAATCGGATGTTTGTGGAATTCCTGTCGTGGTGGTTAACCACGGTATAGGCCCTTTCAATCCGGCCGGTATCATTAAAGTTTTTGTATTTTCTTTCTCCTTTTGTATGTTCGATGCTATAGGTACAATAGACTGTGAGCATGAAGGTTTGGGTTAGGGGTCCAACTATTATTGATATACATTGTTTTTTTTTTGAACAAAGTTTTTTTATATTTTTGGAATAAATCAAATTATTAATAAAAGAAAAAAAAGATAAATTAAAATATATAAAAAAAAAAAAAAAAAAAAAAAAAAATAGTATGAAAAGTTAGTTATTAAGTGTCAGCATTAGTATAGTGTGAAATAAAACAGCTAGTTAGTATAGAACTAAAAGTCACAGGAATATGTTGAATATGTTGTCGCGAGTTGAACAAAGACTAACTTGTGGGATTTGTGTAATTGAAATTGAAGACCCAGCGCAGTGTTTTAAGTCTGTGTGTAATCATATCTTTCATATTGGGTGTTTTCGGAATCGGGGAGGAGAAAAAACAGTCTGCCCAGTTTGTTTTGCGTATTTGGGGATTCCAGCGCCTAACTTGGCCGAAGAACTCGCTTCCGCGCAGAGCTCTAGATCCCAATCAGAAGCGAGCAACATGCCTAGGACAAGATCGCAGGTAATTCCTGTTCCTGAGGGTACAGAGCAGCAACCGGTCGCACAGGCAGTAGACCCCCCAATTATCAGTCCCGAGGATAGGCAGGGCATATCAATCCATGATGGACTAAATGACCCAATCGCTGACTCAAGCAATGTCACAGATCGCACAAATGGCCCAAGCCATGGAGCAGATGACGCAATCGATAGAAGCGGGTTTCCAGCGATTAACCATTCAGAGTATGACCCCAAGGACACACGCGGAAATGGGAACGCAAGCTGAGGCCACACCCCAGACCTTTGAACAACTGTTTCAAATACCTCCGAGAGAATCAGTAGGGCCGATGAACAATGGTGGCATTGAAGGGCGATCCCCGTGGGGATCCCAGGGTACCTCGGAGTTACGACCAGACAGAATAAGTCAAATCATTTCCAATTGGAAGCTACGTTTTTCGGGATACTCGTCTATGGGAGTGGATGATTTTGTTTACAGAGTAGAGGCTCTTACTAGGCAGACTTTAGATGGAAATCTGAAATTGCTTGCCCGATATGCCAGCAACCTATTTGAGGGTAGCGCTAGCGAGTGGTTCTGGCGATATCACAAAAGTGTCGCGATAGTAACTTGGCCTCAACTAAGTTCAGCACTGAGAGCGCAGTTTAAGGACGGCAGAACCGATCTGGAAATTCGTACAGCGTTATCGCAGCGAAAACAGAAAGGGAATGAAAACTTTGATGCTTTCTATGAAGCCATCATTTCAATAGCCGATAAACTGGTGCAACCCCTGACGGAACCAGCACTGTTGGAAATCCTAAGAGCTAATTTGGCGGCGGATATTCAGCACGAAATTTTGCATGTGTCGATCATGTCGGTGGCGCAGCTACGGCATGTAGTTCGCACTCGCGAACGTTCTATGCAGTCGTTGACCAAGCCGGTTACGCCAAGTCATCGGCCTGATCCTTCTTTTCGACCACGAATAAGAGAAATTGCAGTAGCCATAGATCAGGATGATGACGAAGAACAAGATGAAATGTCCGAAGACCTAGAGATTGCTGCTGTATCTCTCTTATGTTGGAACTGTGGAGTGCATGGTCACCGGTACCAGGAGTGTGTAGCAGAACGCAAGGTCTTTTGTTACGGCTGTGGTCGACCAGAAACTTACAAGCCATCGTGTAATCGATGTAATGCAGCAAAAAACTTAAAGGGGCGTGCACCGTTAGTCAGTGCACGCAAACCAGTAGCTTCCCGCGGTACGAACACCGAACCATAGTGGAACCGACTAGTTCCAAACTAACAGATTTTTCCGAGTTTCCAGATGGATCTCAATTACCGGATGTGTCAAAATTAACAGAAATTCCATTGCATCTTCGGGCTCCGATGCAAGCTAAGGTGGGAAAAAAATCGTTAGTCAATAGGTCGAGACAGCGTCGACTGCAATATCGTCAAAAACAAAAGGCAGAAAAGCGAACTGTACTCGCATCAATAGTTAACGATTCCAAGGATTGGCGACCGTACGCAGAGGTGAATTTATTAGGCAAAACCGTCACAGGACTAATGGATACGGGGGCCTGTATAGGGGGCACTTTGGCGGCTGAAATTCAAAAGGGAAGTTCAATCTACAAGCCTATTAAAGCGTCGGTTAGCACAGCAGATGGCAAGCATCAATCAATTATTGGACGACTTAATACCACTATTCGGTTTAGGGGAGAGTCCCAGGCAGTTAGCTTGTGGATTGTTCCATCTTTGTCGCAAGATTTGTATTTAGGGATCGATTTCTGGACGAAGTTTAACTTGCTGCCGGCCTTTCTTTCTAACAAAACCCTTGGTGCGACCATCTCAGGCGTGATGCTGGAGGATCCGAACCAATTGCCTCTGTCAGTACAGCAGAAGGTCCAGTTAGTCGAGACGATAAAGTTGTTTCCTTCATTTGCGGAGAGAGGGCTAGGGAAAACGACCTTGTTACAGCATGATATCGATGTGGGAGATGCTAAACCCATCAAACAGAGACACTATGCCGTCTCGCCAGCGGTCGAGCAACTCATGTATACCGAACTTGATAGAATGTTGTCTCTGGGGGTAATAGAAGAGTCGAATAGTCCTTGGTCCTCGCCAGTCGTTATGGTACGAAAACCTGGCAAGGTTCGGCTATGTATCGATAGTAGAAAGCTTAATGAAGTGACGATTAAAAACGCCTACCCAATGCCTCTTATTGACGGGATTCTTAGTCGGCTTCCACGAGCCGAATTCATATCAAGCATTGATTTGAAGGACGCGTATTGGCAGATCCCTTTAGAAGAAAGGTCACGGGATAAAACTGCATTTACTGTGCCGGGACGACCTCTTTATCACTTCACCGTCATGCCGTTTGGCCTATCTAATGCACCACAAACAATGTGCAAGCTTATGGATAAGGTTATTCCTTCTGCGCTGCGGAATGAAGTATTTGTGTACCTCGACGACCTATTAGTCGTTTCCGATTCGTTTGAGAAACACGTGAAGGTTCTCACCGAAGTAGCGGGCCGTCTGCAGCAAGCGGGTTTGACAATAAATGTCCAGAAATCACATTTCTGCCTAAAAGAAGTCAAATACCTCGGACATGTCATTGGGCAGGGCACAATTCGGACGGACCCTGAAAAAGTGGATTCAATAAAAGAGTTTCCTATCCCTCGGTCTCTAAAGCAGGTGCGGCGTTTCTTAGGTCTCACAGGGTGGTATCATAAGTTCATCAAGGACTATGCAGGATTGGCCTCGCCAATAACCGATACGCTCAAGCAAAAGCTAAAGTTCAAGTGGACCGAAGAGGCCCAGAAGGCCTTTGAGTTGCTGAAAACAAAAATGTGCGAAGCTCCAGTTTTGCACAGTCCCGACTTTAAAGTGCCGTTTGCGATCCACTGCGATGCCAGTCATACTGGAACGGGAGGGGTGCTCATGCAAACGGATACTGCTGGCAACGAAGTTCCCATTGCATTCATGTCACGGAAGCTGAACCAATGTCAGCGTAACTATTCCGTAACGGAAAAAGAATGTCTGGCAGCCGTGATGTGTGTGAAGAAGTTTAGGCCATACATAGAAGGACAGGAGTTTTCCATAATCACAGACCATGCGTCCTTGAAGTGGCTTATGTCCCAAGCGGACCTAAGCTCCAGGTTAGCCAGATGGGCACTGAAGCTTCAGGGTTTCTCCTTTAAAATCTTCCATCGAAAGGGATCGCAGAACATTGTTCCGGATGCCCTGTCTCGGGTCTTCACTGAAGATCTGTCAACTATTCAATTTGATAGCGTTATTGATTTACGATCCCCTCAATTCCAATCAGCTGACTATCAAGACATGATGTCTAAAATTCGGGCTAACCAAATGCGATTGCCTGACGTGAAGATAGTCGACAACCTTATTTATCGGCGAGCTGAGCATGCCACGGGAGAACAAATTGCCGACGATCTATGTTGGAAATTGTGGATCCCAAAAGGATTAGTACAGGAGGTGCTAAAGCAGGCTCATGAACACCCATTAGCAGCTCATAGTGGGATAAACAAGACTCTTGAGCGAATTCGTCGTTATTATTATTGGCCAAATCTCGTGACGGATGTGAAAGAGTTTATAGGCAGCTGCGACATTTGCAAAGGTAGCAAGCATCCAAACCACACTTTGAGACCGCCAATGGGGAAGTCAGGTGAATCACACAGGTTCTTCCAGAAGCTCTATGTGGACTTTTTAGGGCCGTACCCTCGCAGTAAGTCCGGAAACATAGGCATATTCGTAGTTTTAGATCATTTCTCGAAGTTTCCGTTTTTGAAAACGGTCAAGAAATTTACGGCGGAGGCCATTACTCCATTCATAGAGGAAGAGCTATTCCATTGTTTTGGCGTTCCGGAGGTTATAGTGTCGGATAATGGAGTGCAATTTAAGTCGCACCGGTTTAATAAACTATTGCAGAAATACGGCATTAAACATTCATACACCGCGGTATACGCTCCCCAAGCAAATGCCTCGGAAAGGGTCAATAGATCGGTGATCGCAGCAATAAAGGCTTATATCAAACCCGACCAAAGTAATTGGGATGAACAAATGAGTTCGATAGCATGTGCATTGCGATCAAGCATGCATGCAGCCATAAACAGTAGTCCGTATCGGGTGGCTTTCGGTCAGAATATGATTACGAGTGGCTCTGCCTATCCATTGCTACGAAACCTAGGAGTTTTAGAGGATCGGTCGTTTGCATTTGATAGGGGAGACTCATTCGACCTCATTCGCAAAACGGCAAAACAAACCATGCTGAAGCAACAGCGGAGGAATGAAAACACGTATTATCTGCGAAGTCGCGAGGTATCGTTTCAACCAGGGCAGGAGGTATTTCGGCGAAACCATCAACAAAGCAACTTTGCAAAGGGGTTTAATGCAAAACTCGCCCCGACGTTTGTAAAGGCAAGAGTAAGGACAAGGTTAGGACATAGTTATTATGAATTGGAGGATCTTCAGGGTAAATTAGTCGGAAAGTACCATGCTAAAGACATAAAACAATGATAGATAGAATTAACTCTCCAAACGAGTATCACCCTTGGGAGTATTGAACCCCTAAGTGTGATTTTGGCAGGGGGGTGTGTAATGGGTCGTTTGTCGAGTGGTGATGCATCCTAAAAGTAGGCACTGTTCGTGCATCGCAATAGTATAACAGTTCTACTGGGCAAGGGGAAACGCAGCTATAAGCTTTTAAATATATATTTATTTAAAGCTTACTGCGCTCGAATGCTGCGGAGCGAGGGCAATGACCGAAGATGGCCCGAACGACAAAGTTTCGACCAAGCATTAAGGGTATCAAAAAATGAAAACCATAAAAAGGGAAGAACTGATAGGTCGGCACAACGCCCTGAAAGCAAAGACAGGGGACACACTGTTCGGCAAGAACAGCTGATCAAATGTCAGGGGAAGCTTTGACAGGGCCTCCTAAGTAGTTTCCGGGGCAAAACTCTTTCTTTTATCTTCTGACGATCGAATCGTTAAGTCATATTTTCAATACCAGTGCGAGAAAAAAAAAAAAGAAGAGGAAGACCATATACCCCCAAGAACGGGGCCACTATCTGATCAGCAAAGGCTTTTGGAGCCAGACAGCAGCCACGATCTTTTCTACTACACCAAAATAAATCTATGCAAGGTGCCATACCGGGAAATGGAATGGCACCTAGGCTATAGGCTGCTACATAGCTAGAGGAGAAAGCTCAAAAAAGAGAACATCAACTGCAACCGCACGAGAGCTGAGCGCAAAGCTGCAGTAAGCAAGACAGACTCTAATCGGCCGCAACGCTGCTGCTCCCGCCGGGATCACGGTGTGACACCCTCGATCGCTAAAGGGAGCGGAAGTCACCGGAAGTTACCGGAAGTGCGCCAAACTCATCGGAATATACTTTCTCTACCGCGGAATGACTGATTCGGCCAACTAATGGGAACCATAACCCAAAATTGATTTTTTTTTCGGCTTGTGCGTGTGTTAGTGAGAGTGGGCAGAGCAAGGTCGAAAAAGAGAGCCTTGGTTAGGAAGTGCACCTTGGTATAGTTTATATTAGTAAAAAAAGAGATTCCCAGTGGATAATCTGTAACGGGGCGAAAAGAAAGATGTGCGAAGTGAGGTAACAAAGTGCATTAAAAATCCCAGTAAAATCATAACCTCCCAGTGTAGTGGCTCCGACGGCAGCAGAGGGCTAAGCTCCCCAAAAGCTCCCTGAAAGCTCAGTTCGCTCTCTCTCTCGTCGTTTTTTTTCGTTTTTCTTTCTCAGCTACAGGTGGAACCTAAGTCTCGACGAAAGATCTTTCGGCGCTGGACCCGGTAACATATGTGCATATGATCATGTAAGTGAGAATTCACTATAACTTTGCCTGGCCAAAGAAAGTTGGCTTGTGCGGGTGAGAGTGAGTGTCATGAGCGCGAGAGCGACCTGAAATAGAAGAAAAAGCTCCGAGAATATGGAACATACGATCCACACGGGCATTAAAAGGGAACCGCAATAAAAAGGTTGTGGATTATTTTTGGCCGTGAGAATGGGCATGAAGACACCTGTGGTACCCCGTACTTGCACACAATTCTTTTCCCTCTGATGTTAGCCTGATTTAAGTTGAATATTTACTATATTACTATTACTATATTACCTTATATTATATATTATTGTTAGATCGTATTGCAGATTCATTATTGGGTTTATTATTTTTAATTAATTTCCTATACGCATTCCTAGATCTAAGTTGAGGGTGCTCCCCTATTACTCTCCCGCACGTTAGTGAATTTTCGACAGCTGTACTATGATGAAGAATAGATATGCCTAGATAACTACAGGGGTAGAACCTGAAGTACCATGGGGAAAGTTAATTTAGTTAATAAAAATAGTATTAGTAAAATGAATTAAATCCTTTTTTTTTGTTGGACCCATGCCTGTCCCGAATGCCGCAGCCTGATGCCTGTACGATTTTGGGAGGGATCCCTGGCGACCAGCTGGCTTATAGGGGATCATGGTAGGGTGGGCGTCCGTGCCGCTGAGCACATGCAGCCCAAGATCGAGCATCGCCTGACCGCTATCCCCCCTTTTCTTTGATGTATCTCTTCCGTTAGTGTTGGTTTGCTGTACGATAGTCTTCCTTTCCCGTTCCCTTCCTTTCGTACGCGAATTTAGTTTCTTGTTTATTTGCACCAAGTGAGAACAATAACTGACGGCCCCTTCCTCAAAACCCACCCCAGCCGACCAGAGAAAAGCCGGAAGCCATCGCGTACCCCGCTCAGTTATTTGAACAGCCCCTCTCACCGTTATATGTTACACTACATTGGCTAATAAACACCCGTTCACCACTAAAACTGGAGTACAAAGTACTTTTGTACAATGCAGTTCTCAAACCCATCTGGACATACGGCTCCGAGCTATGGGGAAATGCTTGCGTTAGTAATTTAGAAATAATCCAGAGAGCTCAATCGAAGATACTAAGAACTATCACTGGGGCACCATGGTACATACGGAATGAAAATATCCATAAAGACTTAAATGTAGGATCAGTTAAAGATGAAATTGCCAAAGTGAAAGCAAAGTACCAGGCCAAGCTTCAAGCCCATCCTAATAGACTTGCGCAGTCTTTAACTTGGCACACTAGCCATACACGACTCCGGCGAAGAGACCTTCCCACCCAGCAATAATACTTAGCTAGGGACGTACTCTAAGTAATTAAGTGTAAATAATTAAAAAAATATATTAGGCTAAGATTTGTATACTTGTCGTAAGTCTCTAATAGGGAAGATTCGATAAATAAAATCCCGCAATAATAAAAAAAAAAAAAAAAAAACGATACGAACGACTCCCACTCACAACGACGCTCGGGAAGGTTATCGATTAATCGCTATCGACCGGTGATCAGAGGGCTGCCGCATAACTTGTACCACTTCTAGTGTGCCCCTTTTGTGATTGCCCGCCAGGTTCAAATCCCACATTTCTTTTCATTATTATTAGTTCTAAGCCATTCATATTAACTAGCCAATATTTTCTAAGCCGTCCATATTAAATAGCCATACAAGTTCAAATATAGCGCCTATCCTTTATTGAGGGACCAGAACCCTCACCCTGACCGGAACCGGTATCAGAACCAGTGCATCGGAACCAGCATAGGAACCAGCACATCGGAACCTGCACATCGGAATCATCATCGAAACCAGCATAGGTACCAGCCCACCAGAAACAGCGCCGGAACCACCACCGCGAGCGAAGAGAAAGAATCCTTCCTCCCGGGGACGCCAGCTAAGTAAGACAGTACGCCCCTGTTTTTACGAACCGGGCTCTTTCCCCTTCCCTCTTACCTGTCCTCCTACACACCCAGGGTCAGCCGGCACCTCGTGCCCGGCCCTCGAACCCAAGCGCGGCAAGGCGTCCCACTTCCACGGGGTCTGCGTCCCAGTGGGCGTACCGTGTGCCCTGTCGACCAGGTCCATCACCGCTGCCCATAACTCTGGGTCAACGCCGCCCTACGGTCACGTCCTACCCAAGCGGCACCTTGTACCGCCTATATGCCTACCCGACTCCGCCTCTATGGTCTTCAATAAAAATCTTGCTGTATCGAGGACCGGGCCCTGGACAGATTGAGAGGCTGTACCCTGGCTGGGAAACTTCCTTACAGATGGCGCCCGAGCAGGGACTCTCAAGAGATTAGGATCGGGATCGGGATCGTTAGTGCGGTGCAGAGCGCCACAAATAAGAGCTTGTGAACGATAGGGAATATAGCTAGAACCACGACCAGTGCCCTGCAGAGCAGGCCATACGACCACCCCCCACGCAACTTTCAAATACCACGTCGAGAAAACCCCCTCCGCAACAAGTAATGACAATCGGGCAACTAATTAGTAGCAGATCCACGTGGCCACGTGGCCCCCGACGGAGCCTTACCGCAGGCTAGAACGCGGACAGCCAGCAGCGACAGATACCATAGCTCCACAGAGGGCAGTGCACCAAATCTTTGACCTCCGACTCAAATACAGCTGAGGCTGGTTTCCCCCACAATAAGGATCACCAATCACGCAACCTAACGCAGAGCAGGACCAAACCTCTCTTGGAACAGAATGAGTACCCGTTGGATAGGCTCCCGCTGAAAGGACGAGCTGCAGAGCTTGGCCAAGGAATTTGGACTAGGAGAAACCGGTATCGTAGACAAGCTACGTGGCCGGCTTTCAGCCTTTTCCGCGCGCAGCGGACACTCAGAAGAAGTACAGGCCACACTTGAGGAGCTGAACGCCCACTTCGGAAACATCCCTAGCCCCAGGGAGCATCGAAGCCCAGCTACGTCGCCGGGGCTAGAAACTCGTACAAAACGAGAAGGAGACATGGACGAGAAGAAACGACAGTTGATTGTGCCCGAGTTGATTAGCCTCACCCGAGACCCAGACTCCAAATCCACAGGAATCCAGGAATCGGTAGCCGATCCGGTGGCCATAGAGGTCACCATTCCGCATCGTCCGTCCCAAGGGCCACCACGCCTACTGCTTCCAGAGCCGCCCAGCTCGAGCAAAGGGTCTGGCACTGGGCAACGCGTAATTCCGGTGACAACGCCCGTTGCCCAGAACGACGACCAGGCGCGCATGCTCAAGGTACCAGAAGCCACACCTCAGCCAGGCCATGGGATAAACGGAACAGGACCTAACGCCATCTTGCCCCGGCCCACAGCGGCCGGATCATCGATTTCCGAGGAGCGCTACCAACCAAGCAGATCTCAGACTCCGCGAGTCTTTCGCCCAGGAGGAGAGATTTCGTATTCCTTGCTGGCGGACAAACTCAGGAAGTGGGGACTCAGTTTTGATGGCCACGCTGACCCATTGGCATTCATCGAGCGGCTGGAGGAGCGAGTAGAATCCTACGGAGGGAGCCCCGAGCAGCTACCACGTGCCATCTCAGGCCTCTTAACGGGCAAAGCTGAGGGATGGTTCCGCACCTTCCAGATGCAAGGACAAAACTGGACTGATTTCCGCAAGGAATTCCTGGATTTCTTCTTGCCCCCCAGATACTTCCAGCGCTTGGAAGACACCATCCGGAGTCGTGACCAGAAGCCCAAAGAGTCATTCAGGGACTACATGATTGAACTTCGGCTGATGATGCAGCGCGCCCGGTACACCCGTGAGTAAGAACTAGACAGGATCTATGAGAATCTTAGACCGGAATATCAACTGTACACGCGCCGGCATGATTTTCGCTCACTCACTGAATTAACGCAGCTCATCGCCGCCTACGAAACGGCCCGGGACCGAGACGCGCTTCGCACCAATGGATCCGGACAGTCAAACCGACCCCGGGCCACGTACCCCGGCAACGGCACGACGGCTCAACGGAACACATCAAACGATGCCAACGGAACATCGAACGTCGCCAATCGGGTTATCACCCAAGAGGAGGAACGCCCATTCGATGTGCGACGAGCGTGTCGAAACTGCGGAGAAGAAGGACACTTCAGCAGTGCATGCGCCAACTATTCTGTTGGGAATGTGGCCGTCGAGGTGTCAGGACGATCAACTGCTGCCGGAAGACCGAGTCGGGAAACGGATCGGGTCTCCGTTCCAACGGGACACGGACGGAGACACACACCCAGGATCAGGAGCAATCCACCCGTTAAGGATGATAGGAGGAAGGATCACCATCGATTGGAAAGCCTTCGAAGCTACGCTCGACACTGGAGCCACGCGATCCTTCATCAGCGATGAACAAGCGCGAGGTGAGGACCAGGATCAGCCTGGCAGATGGGTCAAGGAAGGAGATCACGTAAGCGATAACAGTGAAGGTGCGACTCGACCAGGAGGAAACCCAAGTATCGTTTTTGGTCTTGCCCACAGTGCTGGACGACCTAATCTTAGGCCTTGACTTCTTGGGTGGAGTTCGAGCCAGAATCCACTGCGGACGAGCATATCTCCAGCTGAAGCCATGCCCGGATTCTCCCCAACGACAACCAGAAAATGCCATGCTGCCGCACACCCGGACAGTAACCTTTGCCAACCCTCTGGTGACCCCAAGCCAACCAGCCGCCACCCCGATTCCCCAAGCCACAACCGACACCACCGAAACTACGCCCCGTGCCAAGCAAATCAGTTCCAACAAACAACACAGGAAGACAACCCCGTCAAGCAACCTGGACCGGCACCCGACTACGAACCAAGACTTGGCAGAGACAGCTATCACCAGCGCGGCAAACCAGGACTCACCTGAAAATCTACGATCACGGGTAAAGACTTTGGCAGAGGTAGCTGTATCCAGCGGGCCAAACCAGGAGTCAACCCCGAAGCAACGGTCACGGACAGAGACTTTGGCAGCGGCAGCCACTCCCAGTGTGCCAAACCAGGAGCCTCATGCCCAGACACCTTCACGGGCAGGAACTTTGGCAGAGACGGCCAACAACAGCGCGTCAAACCAGGAGTCACCTGCAAAACTACGATCACGGACAGAGACTTTGGCAGCGGCAGCCACTCCCAGTGTGCCAAACCAGGAGCCTCATGCCCAGACACCTTCACGGGCAGGAACTTTGGCAGAGACGGCCAACAACAGCGCGTCAAACCAGGAGTCACCTGCAAAACTACGATACGGACAGAGACTTTGGCAGCGGCAGCCACCCCAGTGTGCCAAACCAGGAGCCTCATGCCCAGACACCTTCACGGGCAGGAACTTTGGCAGAGACGGCCAACAACAGCGCGTCAAACCAGGAGTCACCTGCAAAACTATGATCACGGGTAAAGACTTTGGCAGAGGTAGCTGTATCCAGCGGGCCAAACCAGGAGTCAACCCCGAAGCAACGGTCACGGACAGAGACTTTGGCAGCGGCAGCCACATCCAGTGTGCCAAACCAGGAGCCTCATGCCCAGACACCTTCACGGGCAGGAACTTTGGCAGAGACGGCCAACAACAGCGCGTCAAACCAGGAGTCACCTGCCAAACTACGATCACGGACAGAGACTTTGGCAGCGGCAGCCACTCCCAGTGTGCCAAACCAGGAGCCTCATGCCCAGACACCTTCACGGGCAGAAACGTTGGTGGAGACGGCCATCAACGGCATGTCGAACCAGAATCCACCAGCAAGAAAACGACAACGAACCAAGACTTGGACAGAAACGGCGACAACCAGCCCAGCAAACCAGGAGCCGACTCCAAGAAAACCCAAGGAAAACCCCAGCACTCGCAGCAAACGGACAACATCAATACCGAGCCCCGCGCCCTACGCGATCGGAGAGGCTCCGGAACAACAGGACACCGGCAACAAGAACCAAAACGTGGACTACAACCTGGAGCCACTGGCCGACGCCAAAGCAGGCCGGACGAGGAATCCGTTCCGCACCACCGATCGGGACGACTACGACCAATCAATCTTGGCCGCAGTCACAGCCATGGAATTGGAGGACCTCTCTCCCTGGCCACCAGCCACCGACCCCGTAGAGCCTCCCACAGCAGAGGCGGCCAAATTCTTGGAGGAGGAATTGGCCAAATTCGACGGGATGACCGGAATTTCACAGATCGCAGAGCATACGATCACCATGCGGGACGACAAGCCCGTGAAGCAGCGGTATTTCCCCAAAAATCCAGCCATGCAAAAGATACGCCCAGGTTACAGAATTACTACACGACGGACGAATCGAGCCCTCCCGAAGCCCACACAGCGCACCAATCGTACTGGTGGGGAAGAAGACTGGCGAAATGCGGATGTGTGTGAACTATCGGCAGTTAAACGCCCGATCTGTGCCCGACGCATACCCACTACCACGCATAACTCATATTCTGGAAAGACTCCGGAACGCCTGCTATATTTCCACGCTAGACCTCAAAAACGGATACTGGCAGATCCCGGTGGCGGAAGGCAGCCGAGCTGCAACAGCATTCACCGTTCCTGGTAGAGGCCTCTTCCAATGGAAGGTCATGCCATTTGGTCTCCACTACGCACCAGCCACCTTTCAACGAGCCTGGACAGCGTCATTGGCCCCGACATGGAGCCACACGCCTTTGCATATCTGGACGACATCATCGTCATAGGAGCCAGCCTGGAAGAGCACATCGCAAATCTGCGGGAGGTCCTTCGAAGACTACGAAATGCCAATCTCCGGCTGAACCAGAACAAATGCAGCTTTTTAGGAAGAGCCTGGTGTACCTGGGCCATGTCATCAGTGAACAGGGTATCCACACAGATCCGGACAAGGTCATCGCAGTCCAGAAGCTTACGCCGCCGACCACACTGAAGGAACTTCGTCGCTGCATAGGAATGGCCTCCTGGTACCGGAGGTTCGTCCCGAACTTCGCCACGGTGGTCCAACCAATGACCAAACTGTTAAAGAAGACCCAAAAATGGGAATGGACGGAGGAGCAGCAACAGGCATTTGATAACCTCAAAGAAAAGTTGACCCAGGCGCCAGTCTTGGCGTGTCCCGATTTCAAGGAACGTTTTGTATTACAAACAGACGCCAGTGACTACGGCCTCGGAGCAGTGTTGACGCAGCAGATCGCCGGAGAAGAGCGTATCATAGCCTACCCTAGCCGCCGCCTCCTCCAGGCAGAGGAAAACTACTCTGCCACAGAGAAGGAATGTCTGGCCATCGTCTGGGCCATCAGGAAGATGCTGTTACTCAGGCGAATACAGACGCAGCCAGAAAAGCACGCAGAGTTCCTCATCGAGAACGGGCAAATTTATAAGCAAACAGGGAGACGATCAGCTGACGAGGACCCCATCCAATGGAAGCTCTGCGTCTCTAAGGATCATCGGCGACGAGTACTAGAGGAATGTCACGATCACCCAACGGCAGGCCATCTAGGAATCCGAAAAACCGCAACGCCGGTGACCCAGCGCTATTACTGGCCCGGACTCTATCGGGATGTCGCCCGATACGTGCAACAATGCACAAGTTGCCAGAGATTTAAGGTGAGCCAGATAAAGCCTGCAGGACAGATGCACACCCGCCAAGCCCAGGGATCCCTGGACATACTTTGCGCGGACTTCGTGGGACCACTTCCCCGGTCCAAACATGGCAACACCATGCTATTAGTCTTCATGGACTCCTTCAGTAAATGGGTGGAGCTGGTACCGCTTCGCAAAGCCACAACGGCACTGCTGGAGAAGGCATTCCGAGAACGCATCCTGAGCCACTTCGGGACGCCCCGAAAGTTTGTATGCGACAATGGTACCCAGTTTACGAGCCGCTCCTTCAGAAAGTTTTGTAAAATGGCCGAGATGGAATTGCAACACACTGCCCCGTATACCCCCCAGCAGAACCCAACCGAAAGGGCCAACAGGACGATCAAGACAATGATCGCTCAATACGTGGAACAGGACCAACGAACCTGGGATGAACTCCTGCCAGAACTAAGTTTGGCCGTGAATATCAGCACCTCAGACACGACGGGTTTCAGCCCCGCCTACCCGGAGCACTGTACGACGAGGTGACGCTGGGGCCAAGCCAGACAAGCGAGGACCCACAGGACATGGCATCCAGACTCAGCGAAATCTTCCGAGTGGTACGAGAGAACACCCAGCGTGCTTCTCAAGAGCAAAGCCGAAATTATAATCTTCGGAGGCGCGAGTGGCGACCCGTGATTGGAACACTGGTCATGCTTCGCCAACACCAACTATCCAAGGCCGTCGACAACTTCGCCGCAAAACTGGCCCCAAAATTTGAGGGACCGTATCGGGTCATCAAGTTCATCTCCCCGACCATAGTACGGCTACAACGACACCCTGGACGGCAGCGGCGAACCGCCGGACTAACGGATTTAAAAATGTTCCACGACCACAACGACGACAGCAGTGACCAACATGAAGACATCGCAGACGAAGAAGACCAGAACAAAGCAGCCACCTCCCACGCGAGTTCATGAGGGCCACTTAGGGCAGTGCGCTGCCCTAACGTCCTTGCTCCGAAAGGAGCGACCGCGGCAACGCCACAGTAAGCTACGTATAACTCCCCTTATGGGACTAATCATAAGTCATAAAACCAAATGTAAATCGCACCTATAGGCAGGTCAGGGCATATAGACAAAATGGCTAGGCAGATTTTAACCCATCAAGGTTTCTTCCTTAGAAAAAAAAAAAAAACAACAATGAGTAACACGGGCGCGGACGACGCCCAACCGTCGGGAGAAGACGGCAGCCAGCCCCAGGCCACGGCGCCCAACACCTCAATCAATACCGCAGCAACGCCCGGCTCACCACGGGCCAACAGTGTGGTAGCGGTCACCGGTCTGTCACCGGTCCAGGCAGCACCACCCCACGCCTTCACCGGGGACCACGGCACTCAGAATGCCGATCTCGGAGGCATGCCATCGCACGTGGCCGTGCGACCCCTACAGATGGATCCAAGCGGGGAGACGGAGTCGAGCGAGGAGATGGATCCAAGCGAGGAGACGGAGCCGAGCGAGGAGTCGGAGCTGAGCGAGGAAACGGAGCCGAGCGAGTCCGAAACTCTGGCCGACAGCGGGAAAGGGTCGAGAACCACGAGCGAGACCGAGAGTATGGTCTCCAGCCCATTGCCCAGTCGGGGTGATGATGATAGTACAGAGGAATACCCATGGACGGAGTCGGGCATCGACGACGGGCGAGATACTCCCCCATCTGACCCAAGGGCAGACACTCCGCCTCCCGAACCACGACCAGCCTTGCCGCCACCAGAACTGCGGGCAGACACTCCGCCTCCCGAACCACGACAAGCCTCGCCGCCACCAGAACTGCGTGCAGACACTCCGCCTCCCGAACCACGACAAGCCTCGCCGCCACAAGAACTGCGGGCAGACACTCCGCCACCAGACCCACGGGCGACCAGTGCTAGCAATGCCCAGGACGAGGAAGAAGAAGACGACCTCTCGATCGGGTTATCCGGCTCCGAAGCGGAGGAGCTACAGAACCTGTTCCAGGAGCTGCCAGCGCTGGACGAGATACAGGAGGAGCGGGATTGGGTGGAGGCACCGGCTGGGTGGCGTGTGGAGACGCCCGGTCGACGGATCCCGGCCACCCTGAGGGAAAGTGCGAGCCGGCGGGTGCTAATCAATGGACCCCGGACCCGTGAGATTGAGATCCACGACGGACAGACCTTTCGCCTGTCGGTAATCCGGGGAGGGGAGATTTTCATCTCGGTACGTCCCCCGAAGTAGGAAGGGAGTGTGAAGGTACCCTTCCCAACCACCAGCCTACCTCAGTCCATCACCGGTCTCAGCTCACCACCTACCTCAAACCTCAATCTCGTAAAATTTGTTATATATTTATTTTCATTACTATTAGTTCTAAGCCATTCATATTAACTAGCCAATATTTTCTAAGCCGTCCATATTAAATAGCCATACAAGTTCAAATATAGCGCCTTTCCTTTATTGAGGGACCAGAACCCTCACCCTGACCGGAACCGGTATCAGAACCAGTGCATCGGAACCAGCACATCGGAACCCGCACATCGGAACCAGCACATCGGAATCATCATCGGAACCAGCATAGGTACCAGCGCACCAGAACCAGCGCCGGAACCACCACCGCGAGCGAAGAGAAATAAATTAAGAGCAACGACACCAAAGAGAGCCGAACTCCCACCCACCCACATCACCGAGCTTGGACCGCTGCTCACGCCGTAGCGCAAGCGCACGCAACCATGAGTAAGGGAGAAACGCGCAGACTCTCAGCCATGAGCTTGACCGTAGGAACTCCCACCCACCCACAGAGCCGAGTGAGGACCGCTGCTCACGCCATAGCGCAAGCGCACGCAACCATGAGTAGGGGAGAAACGTGCAGACTCTCAGCCACGAGCGCGACCGGAGGAACTCCCACCCACCCACAAGAGCCGAGCGAGGACCGATGTCCACGCCACATGGGGAGACTCACCGACTCCCGTGAAGAAGAGGGGAGAGAGCCGAAGCGCCAGCAGAGGCTAGCGGCAGAGAAACAGATTTTTGGGAGCCAAGGAAGGCACGCGCCAAACAGAGGATCGAGACAGAAGTTTTGACTCTAGAACTGGACAGTCGCAAACGGAAAAAACAAGCAAAGTGAAAGTGGAAGCAGAAGACGAGGAGCGGAACAGGAGCCAACAGGAGTGAAAAACCAGGAAGACAGGAGCGGAGCAGGAAGCAGAGGGGTAAGCTGGCCTCACGTAGATGAGAAGGAGAAAAGAGATAGGTGCGATCATAGGGATTAGGAACACACACACACACACACTCACACAGACACTAAGCTAGCAGGCAGGAAATAAAGACAATCATTAAAACCTACACACATCTTTTTATACATCTATGGAAATTTGTAGTTTTGTAGTTTCCATTCCTCTGCCCCGCTACTCAAGCGTGGAGCCGTAGTCACCCACCTTCCCGTCCCCTCCCTCGCATGTTTGGGAAGCCAGCCAGTGGTGTCGTACGCGGATGCCCCGACATCCACGAACTGGTCTTCCCTCTCCCTCTTGCCTAACCACTTTCACCCCGGTCGAGCATTTGTTCCGTTCCACCGCCCCGCTACCCAAGCGTGGAGCCGTAGTCCGCTACCGTCCAGTCCCCTCCCCCTTACCCCTCGCCTACCATCCTTCCTCCCGGGGACGCCAGCTAAGTGAGACAGTACGCCCCTGTTTTCACGAACCGGGCTCTTTCCCCTTCCCTGTCCTCCTACACACCCAGGGTCAGCCGGCACCTCGTGCCCGGCCCTCGAACCCAAGCGCAGCAAGGCGTCCCACTTCCACGGGGTCTGCGTCCCAGTGGGCGTACCGTGTGCCCTGTCGACCAGGTCCATCACCGCTGCCCATAACTCTGGGTCAACGCCGCCCTACGGTCACGTCCTACCCAAGCGGCACCTTGTACCGCCTATATGCCTACCCGACTCCGCCTCTATGGTCTTCAATAAAAATCTTGCTGTATCGAGGACCGGGCCCTGGACAGACTGAGAGGCTGTACCCTGGCTGGGAAACTTCCTTACAACAAGAACCGTAACTGGTCCACCTTAAGATCCGCAATTTTGACCATTTTCTCTGATACGGTCGTACCTCTGTTTGTCTGCCTTTAACTTGCACGCACAATCCTTTTCGTTATTATGTGTGCAAGCGAGACAACTAATATGACTGTATTTCACAACGTTGGGCTTAAAATTGTGAATTTCACAACGACGTTACATATACACACAAGCCTTTTGTATGTATTAATGTATATCGACAGGCTCACACAGATTCCTCACACAGATTCCTGACGCAATTTCTTGAGATTCTTTCTGTCCAGGTTCACTATGATTCCTGATCGCTGAACGTTGAATCCGTCTGCGACGTCGGAAAGGAACACATCCGTTATTTGCAATTTTCTTTGTCACACAGACCTTAGGGAATACATCCCATTGCAAACTTCCCACGCCGACGATTCTTGCCGCTTTTTTTAAGAGTTTCTCTTATCACTTTTTCGCTCTACACATAAAAACTCTACTGATCCCACTTCTGAACTGTGATGGGCTTGTATAGTAGTGTTAATTGGATATAAAAAGTTTAGCAATATATGTAGACTGAATTAATTGAAACAAAAGGTTTTCTTTAACGTGTGCTCTCTTGTTCGCTTCGACTTCTTTAGCAGGTATCGCCTCTGTTGTTATCGATCGCTATGGGTCTATTGCGCGTATAACAGCCCCCAGAGAGTTGACTAACAGCTCTTCACACGATGTAGTTAGTTGTACAATTTAAATTTAGTTTAAAAGTGTATTCGTGTTTCATGAGTTTTACAAGGAAATTAATAATAATATGTCATTTATAAAATGTGAGGGTTAAAAAGTGTAATGTGTATGTGCTGATGTTTAAGATTCTTTTTGTTTTTTGAAATTAAAGGAATTCTAAGATTAAAGTGATACATATGTTTGATGAATGTATGAGTGTATAAAAATTATCACAGAAAAAAGCAACAGAAGGTTGCTCCAGAAAATAGGAACAACAGAAGGCTACTCCTCAAGATGACTTCCGATAGCACCGAGTTGCCTGACCTGAATTAATTCCATGTGCTTTAATTCAAAACTCCAATATATATATTATATTTTTGGCACTCCAGTCAAGAGCCGAGTGCCACGGTTTGACTGGAATCTCGCTATAAATGGAAGTGAAATAAGCCCCTTTAATTTTTGAGATTTCCTTATACTCATTATTCCAGTCCATTTGGACTCTAATCTTAACTGATCTAATTACTTCATCGAAGCTGAGAGGTATTTTACCTATTCTACCCACACCAGTGGCTGATTTGGCTAGTAAGTCAGTCTTTTCGTTAATAGCAATATTCTTATGACCGGGAATCCAGTGCAAAATAAAGTTGCTAGTGGTGGAATTGTCTATATTGAGGTGGATTTCGTCTGTTAAGTATGAATTTGATTCATTGCTCTTCAGAGCCTTTAAGGCCCGGTGACTATCACAGAGAATAACAGTTTCATTATATCTTTTTTTACTTGATATCTTTACTGCTGTTAGTATTCTACAAGTTCTGCAAAAACAGAAGAGGAATTATTTTCAATTCTAAATTTATAGCTGTTGTTACTAGGGTAATCTTAGATACCTATACCTGTCCTATCCCCATTGATGGAGGCATCAGTGGAAAGAATGTTCCATCCATCTAACAGCCACTCTTCAAGCTTGGCTTGATATATGGCATTACATTCTTCGTTTGAGATGTCTTTTTTTTTCCTGTCGAGGGCTGAGAAACAAATTGCAGCTTTAGGACTGTGTTTGTATTTCTTGTTTTCACTATAATTGTCAAAGAGGTCCCTAAATTCTTGGTACACGGCTGTGTAAGCAGTCCTTGCGTTAGACCGAGTGACACTATCATAAAGAATCGGGTTTAGAACTTTAACTTTCTTAGCTCTGTGTTTAGGCGGTAAGATACCAGCCAGAGCAAAAATCAAGTGCGTACATGTTCTTGGAGGGACACCCACACATCGGCGAAGGCAGTCCGACTTGTCCCTGATTTTCACAATGTGCAACTTGTCTGACATATTGGCACTAAGGACTCTGCCTAAAAAGGTGATATATTCTTTTATCGGAAAATTGATATTATTGCATGTTACCGCTATGTTGTTTCGTCTTCCCCTCCCAACAACCATAAGTGCAGATTTGCTGGGATTGAAATTAAGACCTAGATCCTGACAGAGCAAATGAAAGTTATCAATATTTACCAGTAAGTTGTTCCTAGCCTCAGCTACATTGTTACCAGTTGAGATGATGACAAAATCATCAGCAAACTGAATTATAGTCGTATGGCAATCATTAATTTGATGCAGCCTTTTGGTGTACAGATTAAACAGCAGAGGCGAGGGACAGGAGCCTTGAGGCAAACCACCATTGACTTCTTTAGTGGAGTCACCAAAAATGATGATTTTTGTGCGGTATTATTTACGAAATTTTGACTTTAAAAACTCAGGAAAAGTCGAAAAAAAATTATATCCTGTGTTCTCTATTTTTTTGTGTAGAGGTGCATTAATTTGGCGTCGTTTAAGGTATCGCTCATTAACATCTATGAAGAGACTTTGGAGCTAAAATTCGTTAACCAAACCTAAAAAATGGAAAAAATGGACAAAAAATACCGTTTTGAAGGCTGCGGGCCTTAACTGGGCTTAACTTCTAGCTGTTTCAATTATCTTTTCAAAATAGCAAAGTTCTTTACAACCAGACGTAAGATACTAGAGTTATGTGAAAAAAACAAGCGCAAACTCTGAAAAAAGCTTAAAAAAAAAAAAAAGCAGTTTTCAAAAATTCTTCAAAAAAAAGTTCTACCATAGAAAAAAAAAATTTTCATCAAACCATTTCTAAGCCCCATATCTTTAATAAAAATTTGGTTTTGTTCCTTGAGAAAAAATCGTGTTGACCGGTGTAATCAATGTTTAGAAAAGTTATCCTAGGAAAAGATGTTTGAACTTTCACTGGTACAGAGACTTGTCTTCTAAGAAACTCAAAGTACGGAGAAGACCATTCTGAACGACTTGATATTTCTCAAGAAAAGCCAGGCTTTCCTTGAGTTTGGCTGTTGATTGAGTAGATTAATTTTGTTGGCATACGAGTTCTTTTTTGGAAGCTTTACTGCCTTTTTCCATTCTGTTTTCAGGATTACCACTTTTATATAGTTGTTCAGACGTGGAGCTCTCTGTGCCAGGATTTGTGATTCTGTATATACAGAGTAAAGCAGCTGTAATTCTGGATTCCACCAAGCCTTGGGGCATCTATCAGTTGAGACCCTAATAATATTTGTGATCCTATTTGTGATGCTTGATATATTTCCTGCTAGCATAGCACCTGCAAGTCTTCTAAGATGTCTATTTTTTTCAAGAAAGAGAGTACGGGTATAAAAAAATATCATCAAACCATTTCTAAGCGCCAAATCTTTAAGAAAAAGTTCGTTTTGTTCCTTGAGGAAAAATCGTGTTGACTAGTGTACTTTTCATATAAGCAGTATCATGAGAAAAAACTTCGGAGAATATATGTAGGTATGTTATATCACCCAGAGATAAGGGTATATTCTATGTCGTTTTTGTTGTTTTTTAGGGATAAAAAAAACCTTTAAAAAAATTCCAGTTTTCAAAAATTCTTTAAAAAAAAGCTCTGCCATAGAAAAAAGCGAGAAGGAACGTGTGAGTCGCTTCTGGGACGCGACTCTACTTATACCCGTACTCAGTCAGTATATACATTTTTGAGCACGATTTTTGAAAATTTTAGAATTAAAAAAAAAAATTTACATTTTACATAGTTTTGCTACATTTACAATGTATATTATACATCTAACATGTAGATTATACATGTACCATTTAGATTCTACATATTTTCCGCTAGGGGTTGCTCGCGCACAGAACGCGGGAGAGTGTGCGAGCGAGAAAGAGAATGAGTGCGTGGTCAGTTGCTGGAGGGGTCGGGGGAAGCAACTGAAAATTAATTTCGTCATTCTGGCTATAAATATGATCCGATTTGATTCAGATTCGCAATCTGGTAGATATGGGCACGTTCTACGATACTGCATTTTTGTTTTATCGTATCTTAAAAAATGTGCCTGCCACAGATTTTCGTCCTTTGTTGTGGTGAAAGGGGGCGGGGCGAAAATTTGAAATACACTTGTGGCAGTGTGATATCACATGAGTGTGGAAACCAAATTTGGTTGCCCTAGCTCTTATAGTCTCTGAGATCTAGGCGCTCAACAAGACGGACAGACAGACAGACGAACAGACAGACATGGCTCTATCGACTCGGCTATTGATGCTGATCAAGAATATATATACTTTATGGGGTCGGAAAATTTTCCTTCTCTGCGTTACACACATCCACTTTTACCACAAATCTAATATACCCCTTAACTCTTTTTTGAGTACGGGTATAAAAAAATATCATCAAACCATTTCTAAGCACCAAATCTTTAAGAAAAAGTTCGTTTTGTTCCTTGAGGAAAAATCGTGTTGACTAGTGTACTTTTCATATAAGCAGTATCATGAGAAAAAACTTCGGAGAATATATGTAGCTATGTTATATCACCCAGAGTTAAGGGTATATTCTATGTCGTTTTTGTTGTTTTTTAGGGATTGGACGTTAAGCTGTAATATCTTAACGTCATTATTATGGAAAAGGTCTATGTTCCCTTTAACATGCTGTTTGTTTCCCTGTATGACTTTTCCTCTGATGTTCTGAAGAATGTTAGTGCCATTAGTTGTACATGAGCAGTACAGGCGTGACTAAATCAAAAATTTCTTGAATTATAGTGCTACTGACACTGCTAAGAGTTTTCCTTGTTGGGAAATTTGTAGGCATGATCACTAGAGTCATTAGTGTATGAATCGAGTGAGAAGTACGGTTTTTGTTTCACAAAGCCTACAGTGCGTTGAACAAGTCTGCTGCTATAGGAATGCTTTTTTAAAACATGGTTAGCTTGTTCATTCTTGTTGATGACTTGGGAGATTTTATCATTTGATTTGGTATTATTCTGATTTACCTGATTTTTGTTGATACTTTGAGGAAATTCTTTGTCATAGTCAAGATTGCGATCATTATTTTGTTGGAAAGAAAATTGCTTTAAGGCTTCTTTCCTGGCTAATTTTGTAATAGTCATAATTTTGTTTTTTATGTCAGCTTCTTTGGCCCATACCTGACATTTGTTTCTCTGAAAAGCATTGTGCCCATTAAACTGACATAAGATGCACTTGTTAATGTTGAAACTTTCATTGCAAGTATTGCTACCACATTTTTTGCAACGTTTTTGTGACTTATAACGTGAGGCTGTGTGTTCTAAACGACCACAATTGTAACACTGTCTAACTGCAGGAATGTAATACATAGCTGACTTTTAGCGAACATATGTCATACATTTGAACAGACGCTGGGATTTCGGTGCCTGCAAACGAAATTTTTACAGTCTCAGTTGGTTCAAGAACTACTTCATTCGCTTCATTTTTAGATTTTCTTAAAATGCTTTCAACACTGTTTATTTTAATTACACTACTCGACAAAACCGAACTTTTTTTTCCTCAAGGATCCAAACCGACTTTTTCTGATAGATATGGGGCTTTAAATTTTTTTAAAGAATTATGGTTTTTTTTCTATGGCAGAACTTTTTTTGAAGAATTTTTGAAGTCTGGTTTTTTAAAAAAAAATACCAGTTTTCAAAAATTCTTCAAAAAAAAGTTCTGCCATAGAAAAAAAAAAAAATATCATCAAACCATCATCATCTTTAATAAAAAGTTGGTTTTGCTCCTTGAGGAAAAATCGTGTTGACTAGTGTTGTCAAGAAGTTTAATGTCAGAGATGTTTGTAGGAATGCCCCTAATGAAACCTACGGATTCAGTGAAATAGAGGTAGAGAAACATTGATTAAAACATCAAAGCATCGATGTTTTTAAATTTTATGGAAACATCGATGTTTTATGGCGACTATCGATGTTTTTTCATGGCAAGTAATACTCTCTGCACACTGAGTCCATCCTGGGGGAACGGTGGGAATTTTTGAAAGATGTGAAACACCGATTCACATTGACACCATCCACCATCCACCATCCATGAAAAATAGCTGTGCACTCAATTTGGTGCGGCGGAAAATTTCTTCTTTTATAATTTAAATGAATATTAATAATATTGCAATGGTTGTGAATTTCATTCAGCACCAATATATATTCTTGCATAATCTAATCATGTTGCTGGACATGGAGATGATAATAATGTGGTCAACATGGGCGAGGAAAATTTATTGGAATGGATATTTGTTTTGAAAACACTGAAGCTTGGTCATTTGTGACTGCTTCTACTAAATTCAATCAATGTTTTAAATACAATTATATATTCTAAGATTTTTGAAAAGCGGAGTGAAGATATACCCGAAAACAACGAGGCGTTTTTTAAGAAAAGTTTTGTATAGCTTATGGCTATGGCATTGTATAGTTTGGGTTCTTTTTCTGAATACAGAACAGTCGGAAAGCTGTCAGCAAACAGCGTGTGCAATATACTGCATGAGATTTGCAGAGCATTCATAAAAGAATTCCCAGTCCACAAACTGAGTTTTTCTGCCTGAGACAATTCTGACATATCAGATATTTTGTTGTTGTTTTTATTTATATTTTCCTGTCTGTCATTGTTTACATTTTCGTAGTGAATTCCGATTTTTTGATGTGAATGTCAAATATCTATGGTTGCATTTGACAATTATCGAAAAAATACCGAACAGAAACGTGCGATTTAGGAACATCCCAGATAGATGGTGGAATAACTGGGAAATTTTCGGAACGGCAAAACCTTACGGACCATCCCAGAAATGGATGGTGGATGGTGCCCAGTGTGAAAAGGCTATAAAGCAAGGGATGTGCAGAATGTATGTGTAAAAATATATTTATAAATTTAATTATTAACTGTATTTAGATGTTTTTAGGTATTCAACGTCGCTCCGAAAGGTCTTTCAGCAAGGCGGACCGTCGCACCAGACTAAAAGTTGATGTCGTAGATAAACGTATGTATCAATAAGAACCAAACCATTTTCTGTTAAACTTATAGAATAAGTTTTGTATTTTGATCTCATTGGATTTGTTTTTTTTTTTTTTGCTTTTACGAATAAAGCTTTTTATTTTGTTATAAAATGGCCCAAATCTTTTCAATTAAAAAATATTTAATTTATCGCAAATAAAAAATTTGTTCAATTCGTACAAATTGTTGAAAAACCGTAATTGCAAATATTTACGAAAACCGGATCATAGTTGTAATGACAAAGTGAATATTAAAAAATGTGAATTACAAGATACTCTAATGCATTTTTTGTGTGATGAAATAAATTGAACAAATAAAAGTGCTACGAGTTAGCAGGTCTGTGGATTAGCGACGAGCTTACAAGCTTACTGTAGCCTAAGCGGAAGGTAAAACTCGTACCTGCATACTTGCAAAAAGACACCTAAATATCTTTCTGCTCCACAATTTTAGCAACGGCGATAACACGGCGGCTAGCCTAGAGATACAGGGGACACACCTAACCTGGTGTCGTGCTACGAGGCCCACGAGGAAATCGATCCTCCAAGTGACCTCCTTCGCAAGCTAGCCAGCGACAGCAAGAGGTCGGATACAGGCGTCATAATACGCTGCAATGCCAACGCTCACCACACGCAATGTGGGAGCTCCGACACAAATGTAAGGGGTGAGTCACTTTTCAGCTTCATCCTAAACTCGAATCTGGTTATTTGTAATCGGGGAGCTATCCAAACTTCATTATAAAAAACCGGCATGAGGTTACCGACCTCACTTTAGTGTCTGACAAACTGTCAGACATAATTAAGAGTTGGAAAGTCCTAGAGGACCTCTCCTTCTCTGATCATAGGTATATTGAGACAGTCCTATCTCTCGAAAACCCTAAACCCACTGACTACATAAACCCCAGGAAAGCCAACTGGGATATATATAGTTCAAAAATGAAAGAACTTCTTCCCCCTTCAGCACAAAAATGCCCGGACACCCAAGATGATCTTAATCGTCTGGTGGACAAATTCACGGAAGCATGCAAAAATGCCATCATGGCAGCATGCCCCTCAACCAAACCTAGGGGGAAAAAGAAACCCCCCTGGTGGTCAAAACGAATAGATATCCTACGTAAAAGCTGCAGGACTCTTTTTAATAGAGCTAAAAGTCACAAGAGTAAGCTAGCTCTATATAAGAGGGAAACTAGGAGAGCAAACAGAGCCTCTTGGCAAAAATTCTGCTCTGACATTGAGGAGACGTCGGATGCCGCAAGCCTTCGTAAGATTCTCTCAAAAACAGACCCCTCGTTGGGGTACCTCAAAAGAATGGATGGTACATGGAGTAACTCTACTGAGGAATCCCTACATATTCTACTCGAGACACATTTTCCAATGTGCACAACCATCTAACCGGCAGACCCCCATACTGATGGCCCGGCACATCCTCACAATAAGGAACATCAGCTGGGTAATAAATAGCTTTAGTTCCTTCAAATCACCTGGTCCTGACCAGGTCATTCCGGCTCAATTACAAAAAGCCGGAGACACAGCCATTAACTGGCTGCACTGTATCTTCAGGAAGATACTGGTAGTGGGAAAAATTGCCCACGCCTGGCTTAAGGATAAAATAATATTCATCCCCAAAGCAGGGAAAGCCTCACACTCAACCCCAAAGGACTTCAGACCAATCAGTCTATCGTTTTCTTTTTAAAACCTTTAAGAGACTATTCGGGCGAGTCTGAGAAGTAGTCTCGACGGTAGAGAAATCCCTACACGTCAAAGAATACTCCTTAATAGCTTTCCTATATATCGTCCTACCAGAGGCAATCACGGAGGCCCTGACTGACCTGGGGGTGGATCGTCACATGGTGATGGTCGTTGATCAATTGCTCACATGCAGGACGGCGACTTCATCAATGGGATTGTCCAGTCAAGGTATGTCAACAGAGGCACCCCGCAAGGTGGTGTCCTGTCTCCCCTTCTATGGAACATAGCAGTCAATAAGATTCTGTGTGACCTGGAAGGGGAGGGCTGCAAGGTGGTAGCATACGCGGACGACGTTGCCATTATCTTCTCGAGAAAATTCCCTCAAACACTCTGCGATCTAATGACCGCGAAGCTCGCGCGACTGTCAGAATGGACAGAGTCGCGTGGACTGGGAGTTAATCCCTCTAAAACGGAACTTGTGTTGTTTACAACCAAATACAAAATCCCGTCCCTCAACCCGCCAATACTAAACGGATGCAGGCTCTCCTTCAGCGACAGTGCCAGTTACTTAGGGTTGGTAATTGACAAAAAGCTTAGCTGGAACCTGAGCATCAAAGACAGAGTGAAGAAGGCTACGATAGCCCTCTACACTTGCAAGAAGGCCATTGGGCTAAAATGGGGCATGAACCCAAGAATAGTCCAATGGATATACCTAGCAATAGTAAGACGAATACTACTCTACGGAGTCGCAGTGTGGTGGCCTGCCCTATCGAAAAGGACCATCACTAAACAAATGGGCATGGTGCAGCGCACTGCAGCCTTATGCATCAGTGGAGCTCTGAGCACCACACCAACGGATGCGCTAAATGCTATCCTATGCCTGCAGAGCCTTGACCTTGCAGGTAAGGAGCAGGCAGAAATGGCAGCAGTCCGACTTAGAGACTCTGACCAATGGGTGTCACATCACACCGGTCATGCGTCCATCCTAAATGAAAACAAAATCGTCCCCACAAAAACGGACTACTGCGTTCCGAGGGAGTATACAGATACCCCCTTTGAAACAATCATCCCTCACAGAAACAACTGGCTTGAGGGACCACCTGGTACAAAGGGAGCCATTCGAATCTTTACCGATGGCTCAAAGTTGGACAACAAGGTCGGAGGAGGAGGAATCTACTCCGAACAGCTGAACATAAGTTAATCCTTCAGGCTCCCGGATCACTGCAGTGTCTTCCAAGCGGAGTTCATAGCGATCAAGGAAGCTTTGAGCTGTCTTCAGGAACTAACCCCTGCGGCAACTCACATAAATATCTATAGTGACAGCCAAGCTGCAATCAAATCGCTGAATGCGATAACGACAAGCTCGGCTACCGTGGCAAACTGTCGCAAATCCCTCCATGAGATGGCTTATCAGTTTGTCATCAGCCTAATATGGGTTCCGGGCCACCAGGACATTGAAGGCAACTGTATAGCAGACGAGCTGGCCAGAACTGGTACAACAATCCCCCTTCTCCATGATAAGGAGGATATTCGTATGCCAATGGCCACCTGCAAGCTCAAAATAAAAGAACATTTTAAGAGACTAATAAATGACAGATGGCAAACAGTGCCACTGTGTCGCATAACTCGGCAAACATGGCCTAATATTACTAGGAAGCGCACCGATGAGCTCTGCAAACTCAGCAGGAGTAGGTGCAGCTCAGTCATACGCTCCCTTACGGGACACTGGCTAATAGGCACACATGCAAACAGGCTGGGCGCCCCATATAACGACTTCTGTCGTAGCTGCAGAGATGAGGACGAGGAGGAGACTGTGGAACACCTGTTCTGCTCCTGTCCGGCTCTCAGTAGAAGGAGACTCCAATACTTAGGCGCTCCTTTCCTAATTGACATTTCAGACATGTCTACAATCAGTTCCAGACGGATCGCAAGCTTCATAAGGGCATCCGGATGAGACAATGGATAACATAGTATCTCACGAGGGAAGAGGGAACGACTTATGCGGTATCACAATTGGCCGAAACCGGCCTAGGTGTGTCGGGTCTCTGACAATCCCGACAGCCGCCTCAACCTAACCTAACCTAACCTACATAATATAATAAAATTAAGTAGTCTATGTAGAACCGTTGCGCCGTTAATACATATTTCAGAGGTGATCTTGCTTTTTTTCTACATCACTGGAATATGTCACTTAGTTTTGAAGAAATTCGGAAATTTAAGTTTAATGTCGATATTTCAAATTTTTGTTTTTTTTGTTTTTTTGTTGCACATATTCCTGCGGTCAAAATAAAAGTAGTGCCAGTAAGGCTTTTCATATATTCTCAATAAAAGAATTTTTGAGCACTTCCCTAAAAGAATTAAAATTCGTTTAGAGTTTTTCATGTTTGATTTAATCCTATTTATATATTCCTAAAAGAATCAAACCAAACCCAAGAATTACACTACTCGACAAAACCGAACTTTTTTTTTCCTCAAGGATCCAAACCAACTTTTTCTGATAGATATGGGGCTTTAAATTTTTTTTAAGAATTATGGTTTTTTTTCTAAGGCAGAACTTTTTTTTGAAGAATTTTTGAAGTCTCGTATTTTTTTTTAAAGCTTTTTTCAGAGGTAGCGCTTGTTTTTTTCACATAACTCTAGTATCTTTCATCTGGTTGTTAAGAACTTTGCTATTTTAAAAAGATAATTAAAACAGCTAAAAGCTAAGCTTAAACACTTTGTGATTTCAGTTTACCATCTGGGAAATATAAAGCATTGAAATGCAAAAATGATGATTTTTGTGCGGTATTTTTAACGAAATTTTGGTAGTGGGATAAATTCCCCACGCCTGGCTTAAGGCTGAAATAGTCTTCAGTCTTCGATCAATGGGATCGTCCATTCAGTCGAGGTATGTCAACAGAGGCACCCCGCAAGGTGGTGTCCTGTCACCCCTTCTATGGAACATAGCAGTCAACAAGATCCTGTGCGACCTGGATAGGTTGGTGGTGGCATACGCGGACGATGTTGCCATCATCTTGTCGGGGAAATTCCCTCAAACACTTTGCGATCGAATAACTGCAAAGCTCACGCGACTGTCTGAATGGACAAAGTCACGAGGTCTGGGAGTCAATCACTCGAAAACCGAACTTGTTTTGTTCACAACCAAATACAAACTCAAAGAGTCCCCTTCAAAAACTACTACTACTACCATAGCCCTCATGTTCGTCCGATTTTAAAGTACGTCTGTGAAACCCTTCAGCATCTCTTGAAAGTCAAGCTTTTAACGGGCGGAGTATGTCTCCCAGCCGGAAATTCCCCAACGAATCCTTAAAATTCTTCAAATAATAGCCAGTAGTACAGAATTCGTTCGTCCTCTTTCGAAGTGACCAGACGTTTTTTTTGTTTTGCACTCCGCATTTTCCTTTTGTTTAACATTAAAATTAACTTTTACCGCGGGTGCATGCCTGATAATTGTGTAAAAACACAACTTATTTAATTAATTTTGTGCGTCGTCTAGTCGTGTTTTTGTGTTGTTGCTTTTCGTAAGTACGCCCTCTCATTACATTTAGCCGCTCTTTGTCGTAGTTATTGCCGTCTATCACTGTCTCTATCACCGAACTCTCAAAAACTGTTCTTTCTCCCTCGCTCTTGTAACTTTTTGTGCAGTAACGCTCTCACTTATAAGCTGTTGCTGCAACCACTCTCCTCTCTCATCTTATTTTTTCCGATTTCGCTTTAAGCATTGCTCTAGGCGTTTGCTCTGCACAGTGGTCTGATTGCTATTTGTTTTAAACTTTTTTTTCCCGAAATAAAAAAATAAAAGATATCAATATGGAATGCCTCATGTCCGCCGGCATCCGACTCACTCCCTTAGTGCACCAGTTAATTACGTTTGCTACTCGAAGGGAAACGATCGCTGCTGGTGATGCAGATTCGGTAGCCGAATGCGTCACTTCGGAGAGTATGCAGGTAGACATGTCTGTAGCGTCCGTGTCCGTCGAGTCGCACCCAGCTCCTTAATTATCCCATCAGTTTCACTCCCACCAGCTAAAGATGTCTACGACCACCGGATACTGGTATCACAGGTACTAGGCCCATCCAAAAAACTAACTTCCTCTCTTTTAGTTACCTACCAGAATGCTAGAGGCTCGCGTAGTCTCGCATTCTCGTCCCATGTTATTGTGTTTACCGAGACTTGGTTAGAGCCGGACATTCTTAGTTCCGAAGTTTTGGCAAGTCGGTACACAATTTTTAGAATTGACCGTTGGTCTCATTGGGGTCCTTATTGCAGTGGACTCAAACTTCACGTCGGAACATTTCATGGTCCAGGTTCAACAAGACCTGGAATTCCTGTGCGTAAAACTGATTCTCCCAGGCTTTTCCATCTTCATTACTTGCTCGTATATTCCACCTTCCTCGGATAACTTAATATACGAGCATCACCTGTCCGCTTTAAAAACTGTTTCTTCCTCGCTATCAGATAAAGACCATATGATAGTTGTTGGAGTTGCCGAGCTTTTTCGGCAACTCTGACTCCACATTTACAATAATTTACTCCGTTGGTTAAGTTTACAAATGTTTTTTATTTTCACGACGGGTTACAAAGGTTTTGAGGCCGTGGCCGTGAACTACGACTCGATGCGTTCGACGAATATTTGGACTGACCGAGAACAGGGCGAAGCAATGCACTATAAGCAGTACTGGCATCTGTGCGTGTGTACGGGAGCGTACTGAGAGAGCGATAAGTATAAGCAGTATAAGAGATGATGTATGACTATATGATACTAAGGAGAACTATTATCGGCTGCTGCTCCGAACATACTCCCCCCCGTTGAAAGACTAGGGCTTTTAACAGGATCCTCAACGGGTAGGACGCACAGCTTGTTGACAGCTCGACGAGTGGTTCCAGACGGTGTTCTCAGGACGGCAACTCGCACAGTGCCATCAGCTCCAGCGATGATGTCGATCACCCGTGCTAATGGTTTTCGTCCTTTATACAGACGATGTCGTTGACTTGGATCGATGGCTGCGGTGTGCGCCATTTAGCACGTTGTTGTAGCAGAGTCAAATACTCCTCACTCCAACGCTTCCAAAAGATCTGCTGAGCACAGGCGACTCTTTGCCAGCAATCTAGTCTGTTAAAGTTTAGATTTGTAACATCTGGCTCGGGAAACTCCATCAGCGGACGACCAATTAGAAAATGTCCTGGTGTAAGGACGCCAAGATCTTCAGGGTTTTCTGAAATTGCGAGAAGAGGACGAGAATTTATTACAGCCTGGATTTGGCAGACCAATGTCCGCAGCTCGTCAAAGCCAAAGAGTGACGATCCCAGGGAGCGATATAAATGCTGCTTGGCCATCTTCACTGCTGCCTCCCACAAGCCCCCGAAGTGGGGTGAGCGAGGCGGGATAAACTTCCAATTGAAGCCATTGTTGATGCAATGATTATGAACTGCATCACGATGCTTCTCGCTCATAAACAGCCGCCGAAGGTCCTCCAACTCGTTCCTTGCGCCCACAAAATTGGTGGCATTGTCCGACCAAATGCATCGGGGTATGCGTGGCAACGAAGCGTTTGAGGGCACTCAAAAATCCAGCAGTTGTGAGGTCCTTCACTAATTCCAACCAAACGGCCTTTGTTGCAAAACAGATGAAGACGCTGATGTAGCATTTTGTAGGCGTTCGAGTGCGGCCTTCTGGCTTGTAATAGAAGGGACCACAGTAATCGATTCCAGTGACGCTGAATGCAGGCGAATCCTGCACTCGATCCTTCGGTAGGTCAGCCATTATGTGTTCCACAAGACGAGGTCTGGACCTGCAGCAGATGATGCATTTCCGCAACGCTCGAGCAACAGTTTTCATGCCGCCGATGGGCCAGAACTGCAAACGAATAGATCCCAGTAGAGACTGCGGCCCAGCATGGTGATGCTTCCGATGAAAGTGCATGATGATGGCGAACGTCAATGGATGATCCCTGGGCAAAATTATTGGGTGGCGTTCATCGAAGCCAAGAGTTGAGTGCCGCAAGCGACCACCAACACGAATCAAACCAACGTCATCTATGAAAGGCGAGAGAGATATAATGCTGCTGGAGGACTCCACACAGTTCCCCTTCTTTCGCCTTGCAAGAAAGAAGGTCCATTCATCCACAACCTAGACTGCAAGAGCTCCTGAGGCGCTGCTCCCTTTGAAAGAATGTCAGCCGGGTTCATTTCAGTTGGTACATAGCGCCAATCCATGCCCCTCGTAAGTTGCTGTATTGCGGAAATCTTGTTAGACACAAACACGTTAAATTTGGATGGTTCCTCTCGAAACCAAGACAGTACCACAGTTGAATCCGACCAGCAATGGATCGGGCAGTCGAAGGTATCGATTTTCCTAATTTCGCGAAGTAAATTGGCTAACAGGAACGCTGCACATAGCTCAAGCTTAGGCACCGTGAGGGTTTTCAATGGTGCAACTCTAGCCTTCGAGCAAAGCAAATGTACCTCATCGGCGGTATCCCTAAACGAACGAGCGTAGATACAAGCCCCATAGGCCTGGAGGCTGGCATCACAAAAGGCATGCAACTCAAACCTTGCCTTAGGTTGAAGTATATAACGCGGATATGTAGCGTTACCCACAGTAGCGAAGTCCTTGCAAAACTCAGTCCAAGCCGATTCCAGTGGCTGAGGAAGACTTTCATCCCAATGCAGCTTGTCTCTCCACATGCGCTGCATGATGATTTTCGCTCTGGTCAATGTGGGTCCAATCAATCCCATAGGATCATAGCACCGTGCAATGGTTGACAACACCGAACGCTTAGTGTGCTTTCCAACACCGATTTGAGGTGCAAAAGTAAACAGGAACTTGTCCCTCTGGGGTTCCCAGATGAGTCCAAGCGCCTTGGTCACATCGCTGCCATCATCGAGCTTCAGAAAACTTTCCCTTTCTGCCTCAGGGACTTCACGAAGAACATCAGGAGAGTTTGAACACCATTTCCTTAACTGAAAATTGCCACAAGCAAGAAGCTCCGTGGTTTGACGCATAATATCCAGCACTTCCTCGACTGAATTTCCTCCAGAAATCATATCGTCTACGTAGAAGTCCTGTAGAATGGTTTCCGAACCCAATGGATACGAAGACGACTCATCCATGGCCAGCTGATGCATAGCTCGAATAGCTAAAAACGATGCAGGCTTAGTCCCATAGGTGACGGTGTTTAGCTTGAACATCTTTATATCGTCGTCAACAGAGTCCCTCCACAAGATGCATTGGAGCATGGTGTCGGGCATTGAGACACGCACGCACCTATACATCTTACCGATATCGCCTGTAAGAGCAATGGAAAATGTACGAAATCGAAGGAGAGTGTGAAACAGCTTGGATTGAATGGTAGGACCTGACATAAGCAGATCATTCAACGAGAGACCAGATGTGGTAACTGCAGAGCCGTCTAATACGACTCTCAGCTTTGTCGTGGAGCTATCCTCTTTAATTACGCAATGATGCGGCAAGAAATATCTGCAATTGTGTCTATCTTCATTTGGAACCAGAGACATATGATCAAGGGACAGGTACTCCTTCATAAATGCCGAATATTTCGAATATAAAACTGGATTACGCACGAACTTGCGCTCCAAATTTTCCAACCGCCGCTTTGCTTGCAAGTAGGAATCGCCCAAGGACTCCAGACTTCGCTTCATGGGCAAGCTAACAGAATATTCTCCTGAGGGTAATCGAGTGTGATGTTTGACAAAGTGGTCCTCGCGGTGCAGCTCCTCCTTTGTTGCCCTAACGATTGGCTCAAAGATGTGCTCCACTTCCCAAAATTGACGAACCAACTCATCGAGCCGAGTGCTGTGATTGATGTCATCCGAAGATTGGGTTGCGACGAACGACGAGTTATTGAGGGCCGAGTGCCCGCCACCAGAAAGATTCCATCCTAGATGTGTTTTCTGCAGCAACGGTAGTCCAGGCGCCAGCTGAATTTGCCCCACACACAGCAACTCGAAGAAAAGTCCGGCTCCGATGAGCAGGTCAATCCGCTGTGGCTTATGGAACGAAGGGTCAGCAAGCTGGATATTCGACGGTATAGGCCAACTAGCAGTGCTAACTGTGATGCTAGGTTGATGGTCCGTGATCTTCTGGGCAACGACGGCAGTGATGCTAGTGGTGAACTCTGAAATCCGCGATTTCAGAACGAGATCCACCGAGATACCTTCTGTTGGGAAGCTAGCATCTCCTATGCCAGAGACAGCGGTAAGCGATTTGGTTGTTCGAAGTTTTAGCTGATTAGCTAGACGACTAGTTATGAAATGCAATTGCGATCCCGAATCCAAAAATGCGCGACAGGGTACGAAAGTTCCAACGCTGTTTTTTACGAGAACGACGGCAGTGGCTAAAAGCACAGCATCAGATTGACTGTGGGACATAAAGGCTTGAGGCAAGGAGGGCGATACTGCAACCATGGCGTTACGACTTGGTTGTGCTGGTGAGGCTTCAATTGGAGGAACAGATTGGGCAGCCTCTGTTGGACGAATGAAATGCAAAAGAGTGTGGTGCTTCGATCGGCAAGTGCGGCAGGGACCTGATCTACAATCTTTCAATTGATGGCCTTTTCGTAGGCAATTTAGGCATAGCAAGAGCCTCTTGGCTTCCAGGCGACGATCATTCGGCGATAGAATTGCAAACCGTTGACAATTGGCAATCATGTGATGAGTACTCTCGCACAGTTCACAAGAAACTGGAGCGTTCGATGCTACAAATGTCTTTCTTTGATGCGTACTCACGGTTTTTCCGGACTTGCCAACCTGACCATCTTGTCCTTGTCCTTGATCCACATTTTCAAGCGTGCGACATCTTTTTCCAAGAATCCAGACAGTTTCTCCCAAGATGGCAGCTCTTGATTCGACGAAGACTCCTCCCATCTATTTTGAGAGGCTTTGTCCAGCTTCTGAAGAACAGTCTGCACGATAATGCAATCCGCCACTTCTTCCTTGCTTGCAAGCGACTCCATAGCACGAATATGCGATGTAACTCTGTCGGTCAATTCCCTCAATCTGCCCACCGATGCGTCAGCCTTCTCCCAAATATCCCTCTGATTTGTGCCTGCAAAATAAAACGTTTATTATCAAAGCGTCGCTTCAGAATGTCTAATGCTATGATATAATTAGCTTCATTTATTTCCAACGAGCTGATGGTATTCAGGGCGGCGCCACTCAAGCAGGAACGTAGATGCTGCAGCTTTTCGATAGGGCTCAGCTCAGACTCCTTGTCAATAATCGCGGTGAACATTGAGAAGAAATTGGCCCACTCCGTATAAATTCCACTGAATTTGGGCAGCTCCAGATGAGGTAACCGAGATCGATTAGACATTATGACGATTGACTGCGATTCACTAGAGTTGGCGTTGAATGTGGAACAATGCTTATTGCTCGAGCGACTTTCAAGCTCGCGCTGAAGAATGGTCCTCAACGACAATATCGACGAGTCTCATGAAGGAAATACGAGATACCGGAACAGGGACTTGGGTGCTGGCTGCATCCGCACTAAAACTTTCGCCCGATGGAGCAGCGCCAAATATCACAGAATCACTTTCATTGTCCATAGCAAACGATCCACTCTTTCTGCTATTCTTTTTCTTCCCCGTGGTTTTGGTTATAGAAAACGGTTGACGCGGAGGGTGCTAGTCGATCACAATTAAATATTATTATTACGCAACGCGCGAGTTCAACCGAGTTCAAAACGAGTTCAACGCCTTTGCGTTCACTTTTTTGGCACTTATATATGCGATATGTATGCACCGGTAAAAGCAACGAAGCGACGACGGAAAACCAACAATTATGCAAAAAGAGATGTACTCTGCTTTCGAGTTCGAATTCCAGAGAGTTATTACTGCAGCCTCTCACAAGAGCTGGCTGAAGCAAACGACCAAAGAGGAGGCGAAGAAAACTAACGGACCACGCCTAGAACTCTATGCAGCCAGTCTTGACAGTGCGTTGCGCAGGCTGAAGCAGACGGTGAAAGAGAATATGAAAACGAATAGCGGGCCGCTAGAACTGCTAAGGTCGGTCACAACGACTTTTGGTTCGCTACTTTTTCACAAATGTCACGTTAAACCTTCAAATTTGGATTGATTGAATGGTTTAAACACTTTTAACGCACTATAAGTCCACGGCGATCACGTCGGGGTCACCAAAATGTTGGAAGCTGCCGAGCTTTTTCGGCAACTCTGACTCCACATTTACAATAATTTACTCCGTTGGTTAAGTTTACAAATGTTTTTTATTTTCACGACGGGTTACAAAGGTTTTGAGGCCGTGGCCGTGAACTACGACTCGATGCGATCGACGAATATTTGGACTGACCGAGAACAGGGCGAAGCAATGCACTATAAGCAGTACTGGCATCTGTGCGTGTGTACGGGAGCGTACTGAGAGAGCGATAAGTATAAGCAGTATAAGAGATGATGTATGACTATATGATACTAAGGAGAACTATTATCGGCTGCTGCTCCGAACAATAGTTCTTGGTGATTTCAATTTTCCAGGTACTGTTTGGTCTTCGGTAAACGAGTCTAATAACCTTGTGCCCTGTCACGACATGACTTCCTGTCTCAAGGCAACCATGTGAAAAATTCCTTGGGTCGATTGCTTGATCTGTGCTTTGTCTCGGATCCGACCATAGCGTTGTTAACCCGAGCCCTTCCGCTCAGTATACCTGAAGACTCCTACCATCCTACATTCGAAGTGTCAGTCGATATTGGCCCTACTGTATTGGATCGAATGGGTAGGCTATCTGAACGTGTCCGCTGCTTTCGTAAAGCCGAGTTTACGAAGCTTAATAACCTTATTAGGGATTTTGATTGGTCCGCTCTGTATTTGTGCACTGACGTTATGAAAGGCACAAACATTTTTTACAATGTACTTGACACATTTTTTGATTCTTGTGTCCCACTTTCTTGTCCGGTTAGATCTGGAAAGCCTCCTTGGTTTACCAAAGAGTTATCCAGTCTAAAAAATTTTAAATCAAGACTTTATAAAAAATTTCGAGAAATTTCTCCCTCTTCTCTTTCTCACTATGTAATAGCTCGGTCAAATTTCTCCGTTCTTAACGCTCAATGCTATAAAAACTACCTATTTCGATGCAGGATACGATTTTCACAGGACCCTAAACAGTTTTACAGCTTCGTAAATAGTAAGCGTAGAACGTCCGCTTATCCATCCTCGTTATCTTTTCTCAATATGTCAGCAAACAATGATCAGGCAATTGCCGATCTTTTTGCCAAATTTTTCCAAACAACCTATTCTCATGAAAGCTACTCTGGTCAGCCGTATCCATACAGTTTACCAAGGTCGAATGGCATCTTCAGCCCCTTTGTAAAATTAAAGCTCACTGCTTCATGATCTTCGACTAGTTAAGCCGGTGTTTTCACCAGGTCCCGACGGAGTTCCCGGCTGTGTACTCAGGTACTGTGCCGACGCTCTGTGTAGACCCCTTCTTAAACTATTCACCCTATCCATTAACGCTTCATGCCTTCCCCCTATCTGGAAGGAATCTTTTATTATTCCGCTCCATAAGAAATGTAGCAAGTCTGATGCAAATAATTATAGAGGTATATCTAAGTTATCCGCTATTCCTAAAATGTTTGAAAAAAATGTTAACTCCGCACTTGCAACCCTCTGCAAATCACTAATATCTCCGTCTCAGCACGGATTTATAAGTCGGCGATCAACAACCACCAATTTATTAGAGTGTACTTCTTTTATCATTAAAGGCTTCCAAGGTAACTTGAAGACGGATGTCATTCGATTCTGTAAACCATTCCCTTCTACCACAAAAACTTGACATTTTAGAATTTCCGCCTAATCTTTTCAGATGTATTTCTAGCTACCTTCGTTCTAGGTCTCAAAGAGTCCTATTCAAAAACTCCTCTTCACCTGTTAAGGTTACTTCTGGAAAACCTCAGGGCAGCCATCCAGGCCCCCTACTATTCACACTCTTTATTAATGACCTGCCAAACTCTCGAGTACTCATGTATGCGAATGATGTTAAGCTCTGCGTCCAGTATAAGGACATTTCATTTCACTCTCGCTTGCAATCCGATCTCAATAACTTTCAGTCATGGTGTTGTGCAAATATGTTAGGCCTAAATGCCTCGAAATGCAAAGTAATGACATTTCATCGCACCAGCCCCTTTTTTGCTCCTTATAGCCTCTGCGGTGGTTCTCTTGAGAGAATTACCTTGGTTGATGATCTTGGTGTTAAACTAGACCCAAAGGTAAAGCTTTCTGAACACATTTCTACCATGGTAAATAAGACCATGGGCGTGCTTGGGTTAATAAAGAGGGAGGTGGTCAAAGGAATTTGACGACCCCTATATAACGAAGACTCTTTATCAGGGGTGCCACAGAAATCACTAGTGAAATTGGAAACCGCGCAGAGGATTTCCGCTTAAAAATTTCCGCCGTGCCACAGAATTCCGAGCGATTTAATTTTTCTTAGCATTGTCACAAACCAAATTCGAACTATGGTTAGGGTTGACATCTTTCCAGATTCATTTTGCAGTTTTATTGATTTTATCATTTTATACGCTGGCTTCTCAGATGAGTCTTCTCAAACTACTGATAATTTAGTTCATTACAATGACCAGTTTTTGGTATAATGATCGCTATGCTTCTATTTGTGCTGCCAGGGGTTTTTGAAATAAATGCAATTTCAATAATGTGTAGAAATGGTTTGTCAGTTCTGTTTTGGCATTTTAAAGCGATGCCACCTGGTAGAACTACAAATGACTAAAAATGTTTTCACAATTTGCACAAAAAGTAGGCACACGTTTGACGTAAAGGAAGTTTTACTGCAATGAGCTATTTTTTGTAATGCTTAATTAAAGAAAAACAGAATGCTTTCATTATAGTTCAGTGAAAATTCAGTCGGCGGATTGAATAGTGATTTACTAAAATGCTTATTTTATTAACTTAATATGTATAACGTTAAATTATTTGGATGAGGGTTAATCACCAATTGAACAACTTTTATGGGAAAGTAAGATTTGAATCGTTTTAGGTGTGTTTTATGGGTGTATTTAATCCAATCGCTGGACAAATTGTGAGCGATTTTGATTCCGCTGAAAATCGGTGTGTTGCACGGCGGAATGGAATTGAGGTGATTTTCCAGCGGAAGTGATTTCTGTGGCACCCCTGTATATCTCGCTTGTTTGTCCGATTTTAGGGTAAGCCTCTTGTGTATGGTGCCCCCAGTACAAAATACACTAGGACCGTATAGAATCAGACCAGAAAAACTTTTTCCTTTTTGCTCTGCGTGGCCTTAACTGGGATGCAGGTGTGAGACTGCCATCTTACCCTCGTAGATTGCTTTTAATAAACCTTACAACCTTAGTTAGTCGTAGAAAATTGCTTAGTGTGAATTGTATGTACAACCTGATCAAGGGTCACGTAGATAGCCCTGACTTGTTGAGCACCATAAACTTTACGATTCCTGTTAGATCTACTAGAAACTTTATTCCTTTGTTCCATACGCTTTGTAGACCGAATTATTCCTTGCACGAACCATTTAGGGTCCTATGATCCTTAAATCACTAATACTAACATACCTTTTCCGTAATTAGTAATATTTCTTAGCTATCTTTGCATGTTTAGCTCTTTGAGTTGTGTTTAGCTCTAATTTTCCTCGAATTTTAGTCTGTTGTCGGTTGGGCGTCGGTTGGGCGGGAGGAGGGGCTACGTTTCTGCCTGGGTTCCGCGCGTAACAGGCTTCGGCTTGGTGTCGCATGGGCCACTTTATGGTGTAGACATTGCATATCAACGTTCAGACAAAAGAACGTAATTCTACCTGTTTGCTATTTGAACCGCCCCCTGCATATAAATATTTTAACCACTTATGATTACTCACGGCAGCAGCTATGCAGCTGCAGCATATATGGTGTTCTCTCGCACTCTCCTATATTTATCGCTCGTATTCGGCTCAGCAGCAGCCCGAGCTTCTATCGCTTCTTTCTTTTACTCTTTTGCTTCCATTAGGGCACCTGTAATTTGTTGCCATGCAAGAATCTACCTTCACACTTCATATCGTCGCATTGTTCATACATACAGTGACGTAGCTACGTACGTGCAAGACGGTGCAGCGCACCGGGGCCCAGGCTCAGGTGCCCAGACTCTGACCAGAAAGTCACCAAAAAATCTCTCACTCCTCACTTCTGTTTATAATGCAAGCATGAATTCGACTTGTATAATTAGGAGTAACGTTACAAACAGTAAAATGTGATTTCCGGAGGGTTTGTCAACCAATTTCAGATCAGCCGTTTCTTCATTGAATTTAATGAACGAATTTTCAAACGACGTCCAATTACCTATACAACCCACACCCAAAAAAATCAACAAATAAATTTAAAAAACGAGAAGGAACGTGAAGGAATGTGAACTTATGATTAATGTAGAATTTTAAATATATTTCACTTGAGTACGAGCCAATATCTATTTATTCGGTTTCTTAGTGCATGAGCACTGAGCATAAGCGGGCTTCTAATGGGGTGAATTCAATTACGAATTTAATGCAAGAGCGTAATAAAGAGCGTAAGGTACCACAACGCGAGGGTCATTTAAGTGATTATTCATTAAACTTCAAACATTTTATGACTTTAAGAATTTGACCGAACAATAGTATATTACATTTTTCCGCAACGTTTTCCCCTCAAATTGATTTATTTAATTAAAATTTGCATTTATAACTCTTATTTGCGGTCCCTGATAATAATGAGCCGACCTGATTCAGATTCCGCAATCTGGTAGATATGGTCATTCTCTACGATACTGCGTTTTTAGTTTTATCATATCTTTAAAATTGTGCCTGTCACAAAAGGCGAAATTTTGAAATACACTTGTAGCAGTGTGATATCACATGAGTCTGGAAACAGAACTTCGTTGCTCTAGCTCTTATAGTCTCAGAGATCTAGGCGCTCATCAAGATGGACAGACGGACAGACAGACATAGAATCGGCTTTTGATGGTTATCAAGAAATGTTTCCTTCTCTGCGTTACACACATCCACTTTTACCACAAATATAAATCTCTTTGAGTACGGGTATACAAATTTAAGCTATCAGAAAAGTCGGTTTTGTTCGAAGCGTAAAGCATAGTATCCAGCACCGCAGAATCGAAAAATTCTTGTCAAACTCCATATAAAAAAATTGTGGCAGGAATTTTTCGTTTACGTTTTCCTGGAGTGTGTATCCAGCAACACGAGCGGAATCCACAGATTTATATCGATAGTTGTGTGGACTAAGAGAACAGCTGACACTCAGCTCAGGAATATTTGTTCAACAATTATTCCTGCAGTGAATGGTGCAATATGTAGGCAAAAACTGTCCACAAAACCAAAAGGAGAGATTAAAATTATTATTTTTTGTTTTGAAACAATATATGCCGCCACCAACACAATCACTTCATGATCAGATTGCATTTGTTTTCCTTTTTTAATTTTTATTTATATTTATATATTGTGAGGGACCTATCTCAGGCTGGGATATGCATCAGTCTGTCCAAGAAAATTTGTAGATTGTAGGTGACCTTTTAGGTTCGGAGCGGCCTGATCGTAAGAGAGGTAGGCGACAGGGGGAGTGTTGTAGCCGACGAAAAATATTTCAGAAGCGTGGTTGGTGTTCTGTTGACGTTGTTATATTTTCTTTATTACTTAATTCTTTTTGTTTTCAGTTTTACGAGTGTATCTGGTTACTTGGCCGGTAGACTGGGGTCTTGTATTGAGGGACTGCCTGGTGCAGTGTCGTGTGTTGGGGCTGGTGGACTGCCTACTTCTTCGGCCGATCTTGGCCCTTTTATGCATCTGGTAATCGCACCTGACCCGGAAATAATTAATTATTGCTAACTTATGATTATTTTTCTGACAATAATTGTGGGGCTAGTAAGTGGGTCCGTGTACAGGAAGAGGTTTTGCTAACTCGGCATCGCGGAAGGTGATAGCTGAGTTTGGGCCGGTAGGTCGGTAATTTTATGCAGGCTTGACTTATTGTGAAATAACGCAAGTGATATTTCTTGCCTAGGTCGTCGACTGCGAAATGTCTCAAGAGGTGGAGTGTTTTTAAATTGTTGTGAGGACAAAAATGTGTAGAGTGGTTTATCGAGAGTTCTTAATTAAGTGTGTACGTTGCTTAAGGTGCTGACACACCGCTATTTGGGGAAAACCGTGGCTAGAGCCATGGTTCGTTCGCTCTGTGTATATCAGTTTGATTCTTGTCTTCCGCCAGCGTGGATGCGCTGACTCTCCGCCGTTTGTGACGAGCCATGGATAGAGCCATGTTTTGGCATTCTTGAATCTGCGGTGTTATGTCGGGTGGCCAAGGATCCGTGGGCAGTTCTGGGTCGTCTTTTATAGCTCCGGGGTCAAAGGGTTGATTCGGGTCTTTCGGAAGGATGGGTTTGTCAAGTGTGCTGGACGGTTCGATCCTCCTTTGGTAGTCGCTTATGTGGGCGACGATCGGGGTGGCGTTGGCCGTGGGTTGATATGTTTCGTATCTCTGATGCAATACTTGGGTGGTATTGGCGGTCGTTTGGCGCATGAACATGTGAGTCTTGGTGATGCCTCTTGTGTCGGACCAACAGCTGGTTCGGGCGACGAAGATCTCGGACCTGGCTCTAGGCATGGCTCGGTGCATGGCGCTAGCAGTCAAGTCGGTACGCGGAAGGTACTCCATTGTGTTGGCGAGGATCGGTGTGGTGTCGGCCGTGGGTACGATGTATTGGTATGCCGGGTGTAATACTCGTGTTATATTACAGCCAGACTGGTACGTGAAAAGGTGAGTCGCGATGACGCCTCTGGTATCGCAGCAACGACTTGTGTGGGCGACGAAGATCTCGGACATGGCTCTAGGCATGGCTCGTCGTTGACTTTGGATTCGTTTTCTCCGTTGTGGCCCGGTGCTTCGTTTTCGTTGCGATTGGTTTGGGTGTCAAGTGCTGCGTTGCGTTATTGGGTGCCGTGTGCGTTGTGGTAGGTCGTGGACGTGGGTTCGTTGCGAATTGTTGGGGTTTCTGGTATCGGGGTTCGGCGTCTTGTACGTGGATGGTAGTAAGCACGGGTTCAGTGGGTGTGGGGCGACCGTCTCGTAGCTGTAGCAGCGTGGTGCCGCATTGGATCGTCGTTTCGATGGCACCTAGGAAGTCCATGCCGACAATGACTTGTCCCAACATGTTTGGCAGGACTAGGAGCGGAATTTGAACCTCTCGTTGATCCAGCTTGATGTGCGCCAGTAGAAATTGTGAGATCTCTCTGACCGAGCCATCGGCCAGGCGTATGCGGACGCATGCATCTTGCAGGTTGGTGTTGTTGTCTAGTTGTCGGGCGAGATTTGCGCTGATGAAGCTTCTGGATGCCCCGGTGTCGATGGTGGCTTCCGTTGCGAATCCTCCTATGGTCACCATCGCCACTATCCGGCCGTTGCTCACGTGTAGAGAGTTTTTTAGTCGCGGGTTGGAGGAGGCGTCGTTCCCGGCTGATCCGTGTCAGTTGGGGACGCATGTCGTTTCCCGACGTGTTCTGGCGGCAGCAATCGACGGTCCGTTTGCCGCGTTTGCCACATTCCCAGCAGAATAGTATCAAGGGATTTTGGCAGGCAAATGCCACATGTCCGTCATCACCACACCGACGGCAAGCTGTGCATGCGCTGGCGATGGGAGTCGTGATCATGCGAGGTGCTACATCGGGATTCGTCGTACTGTTTGGATGAGCTGGCGGTCTCCCTGGTGTGTCTGTCGACTCCCAATGTGTTCTCCAAAATAGCGTCGGGTTCGAGTCCTCGTTCCTCTGTTCTGTAGTCGGCCTTGCGTATCTTGGTGCGTGTTGCGGGGGCGCGAGAGCTGTGAGGGTCCAGTCTTGGAGGCTCTCGAACGCGGTGGCCAAAGTTGTGAGCTGCGTCAAGCTTTGGAGTTCGTGTCGTCGCACGTACATCCGGTATGCTGGCAGGGCGTTGTCGTAGATCCTGTTCAACTCCTTGTCTGCGTCGTACCCGGCGTGGTGCATGAGTAGACGTATCTCGATGAGGAAATCTTTGAACGATTCCCCCACCGCTTGCTTGCGGGCCCGGATCTGGTCTTCCAATTGTTCAAAATACCGCGGCGGTAAGAAGAAAGTCTAAAATGCTTGGCGGAAATATGCCCATGAGCTGCCTTGTAGTTGGCTGGTGCAGTACCAGCGACTGGCCCGATCGGTGAGAAGTTCTGTCATGGCCCGAGGCAGCTGATTGGTGTCCACCCCATATGAGAGCGCACGTTCTTCGAGTAGTTCCACAAATGCAAGTGGGTCGTCCCGTCCGTCGAACCTTAGTCCCCATTTCCGAACCTGTTCTGCGATGTGGGCGATGTAGTTGTGGTGGTGTCCATCTGTGGACGGGTCCATGGCTGGCACGATCCTCTGCGTGGGTGAGCGGTTAGTCTCCGTAACTGGAGGTCTGGGCAAATCGGCTGGCGTTACGATGCGTGGGGGGGCGGGTGTGCTGTATTCGGCAGCGGTGGGTACCTGTAACCCGGCTTTTGGGTCCGTTTTCCGCTGGTGGGCATGGGTGACCGGGAGCGTCCTGCTGGTCTGGCGTATTGTCGTTCGAGGTCTACCAGTCGGACCCAGGCGTCCTGCGAGAGGGTCCCGGAGACTAAAGCGGCGAATCTCTTTCGTCGTTCCTCGACCATTGCTTCGTTGCTGAATCCGAATTCCTCGGCAAGGGCTTCCAGCTCATCTCGACGGAGTTTATAAATCCAGCCGGTGGTGACTCCTGGATTGGTAAGGTGTCCCTCCGGGTAAAATTCGTCGTACTGACCGTCTCCGTGGGCTTCCATGGTGTGTTTCTGCGACTATGGGTACTGACTTACGTTTGGTTTGGTGGTACTTCTGTACGGTAGCACTTTTGTTTGATACTCGTAGGATCGGAACTGCGGCACTACTTGTTCGCGACCGGACTAAGTGTGGGCGGGGTTTTTGTGCTTGACGGTTATTGTTCCTTGCTAGCCTAGTCTCTTTCAGTGGCCGTGGGTCTTTACTCCACAAAGCTCCGTATTAAGGTGTTAGTTACCTTATAGTCACCAAAAGTCCCTGCTCGGGCGCCACTTGTGAGGGACCTATCTCAGGCTGGGATATGCATCAGTCTGTCCAGGGTCCGCTACAAGAAAATTTGTAGATCGCAGGTGACTTTTTAGGTTCGGAGCGGCCTGATCGTAAGAGAGGTAGGCGACAGGGGTAGTGTTGTAGCCGACGAAAAATACTTCAGAAGCGTGGTTGGTGTTCTGCTGACGTAGTTATATTTTTTATTTCTTAATTCTTTTGTTTACGAGGGAATCTGGTTACTTGGCCGGTAGACTGTGGTCTTGTATTGAGGGACTGCCTGGTGCAGTGTCTTGTGTTCGGGCTGATGGACTGCCTACTTCTTCGGCCGATCTTGGCCCTTTTATGCATCTGGTGATCGCACTTGACCCGGAAATAATTAATTATTGCTAACTTATGATTATTTTCTGACAATAATTGTGGGGCTAGTAAGTGGGTCCGTGTACAGGAAGAGGTTTTTGCTAACTCGGCATCGCGGAAGGTGATAGCTGAGTTTGGGCCGGTAGGTCGGTAATTTTATGCAGGCTTGACTTATTGTGAAATAACGCAAGTGATATTTCTTACCTTCGTCGTCGATTGCGAAATGTCTCAAGAGGTGGAGCGTTTTTAAATTGTTGTGTGGATAAAAATGTGTGGAGTGGTTTATCGAGAGTTCTTAATTAAGTTTGTACATTGCTTAAGGTGCTGACACACCGCTATTTGGGGAAAACCGTGGCTAGAGCCATGGTTCGTTCGCTCTGTGTATATCAGTTTGATTCTTGTCTTCCGCCAGCGTGGATGCGCTGACTCTCCGCCGTTTGTGACGAGCCATGGATAGAGCCGTGGTTCGTTACAATATTTTCTATGCATGTGAATATTCACGGCGTATACAAGAAAATATGATTTGTATTTGAATATTAATATGACATATGAAATATCAATGTTTATATATATTATATATATTTATATATTTTGTATGTTGGACTAAATTTAAGATTTTTTTGATTCATTTTTAAATCTTGTTCCACACCCTCACGGAATAACTAGCAAATTCCTTGCAGCAATTTTCCGCGGTGCTGGAGACAGGCCTTAAATAAAAAGTTGAATTTTGTCGAGTATTGTAATTTTGCGAAAAGTAAGCAAGAAAAAGATTGTAATTTTATTAAATGTATAATAAAGTTTTCAAATAAAGAATTCGATTTACCTCATGACTTAATACTAATATTATTAATCCATAAAGCTCACACAAAACCCTCTTAATGTTTAAGTATCTGACTTTAGTTGGGGCCCAATTTTTTTTTGCACCGGCGCCCTTTCCTACCTATCTACGCTACTGCATTTAGACATAAGAATCGTGTTTCTATCTACAAACAATCTCGATCGTTGCTGACTGAGTACGGGTTACCGGGTACGGGAGTGTCGCGGGAAAAGCAGCGACTCACAACGTTCCCTCTCGTTTATTATATAAATATAAGCTTACAAAATTAGCAAATTGTATGTTTATAATTTTTTGCTAGCTCATTGGCATTAAATAGTAAAAATATTACGATTTGCGAAAATCGGAGTACGTATTTTTGCGATTTGACCATCAATTCGCAACGTTTTTGCGATAACCGTATAATGGCTGCATACAAATATACCAAGTACAAAAAATCTCATTTTTTTTTCACATAAGAGGACCTGCTAGGTTAGGTTAGGTTGAGGCGGTAGTCGGGATCGTCAGGAAGCCGACACACTTAGGCCGGTTACGGCCCGTTGTGATGCCGCGGGGATCATGTCCTCTTCCCTGCTGAGACACTATGTCAGCAGGTGTCCCATCCGGATGCCCTTATGAAGTTTGCGATCCTTCTTGGACACATATTAGACATGTCCGATACGTTGTTCATGAACGGCATTCTCAGGTATTGTAGCCTCCTTCTACTGAGAGCCGGACAGGAGCAGAATAAGTGATTCACCGTTTCTTCCTCGTCCTCATCTCTACAACTACGACAGAAATCGTTGTAGGGGCCATCCATCCTGTTAGCATGGGTGCCTAGGTGCCAATGTCCTGTTAGGGAGCGTATGACTGAGCTGCACCTTTTTCAGCTGAGCTTGCAGAGCTCAGTGGTGCGCTTTTTTTGTGATACTAGGCCATGTTTACCGAGCTATGCGACATTCCGGTACAGTTTGCCACCTATTGTCTGTTAGTAGCTTGAAGTGCTCTTTTATAATGTGCTTACAAGTGGCATACGAATGTCCTCCTTGTCTTGGAGAAGGGGGATTGTAGTTCCAGTTCTGGAAGTTCTGTAGATCGCAGCTTGGATGTCACTGTAGATATTTCAATGAGATGCCTTAGTGGCAATTTTACCCCAAAGCTTCGTTGATCGCTGTTCAGAGTGAGGAGTGCCGACAGCCCTCGGCAGCTTGAGCGCAACCGAGGTGGATTCCTTTCGCTTTTCCACCCACAAGCAAACGGACGGCTTTTGCACACGATCTCTTTAAACATATACTTAGTGAAGTTTTGGGAATTGATCCTGGGACTTCTCATCGCCTCTACGCTCAATCATTGGTCCTTCGAGCCGGATTCTACTTCGCCTTCCCCAACTATATCTAGCCTTCGAGCACGGCATCGCCTTCACCACACTAGGATCCCAAGATAAGTCCCACACGATCTCTTTAAACATATACTTAGTGAAGTTTTGGGAATTGATCCTGGGACTTCTCATCGCCTCTACACTCAATCATTGGTCCTTCGAGCCGGATTCTACTTCGCCTTCCCCAACTATATCTAGCCACGGCATCCCTTCACCACACTAGGATCCCAAGATAAGTTCCTTCCATTCGCGATTTGTGTTTTTAAATTCCGAAAAGTCCGAGTTATCCGTGTCTCTTCTTTTTTCGACACCGCCATATTATCGGCGATTCCGGCCATTCTCCCGTCATTCACCTCCAACTACCAGTGATACGGTAGTTTTTTCGATTACTTGTGTCTGTCCAGGATTTGCGGACAAATTAAATAAATAAAAATTAAACAAAAACATGTGCATTCCGAGCATATGTATGTACGCACATTCCAGCCCGTAAGAGCGGCTTGCGTACATACACACACATCTGCATCCGTGTCTCTACAGGTGCATTCCAGCACGACCCACCCCAATAAAATATACTCTGGCACACTCCGAGTGCAACTACAATCACATACCTATAAACACACATATATTTACATCCATACATTCATACATTTATTCCCATAGTTGGCCGCAATATATTTCCAACTATATACAAAACAGAATTCCATACAAAAAAAATACCACTCCCCGTAGAAAAATACCGCACTCCATACTACATACATACTGCTCGCCAATGCCATATTTAATATAAAATTCGCGATTTCGGGCAATTCGTGCATTCCAACGACTTTTCTCGATCGCTACCATAACTCCAACATTCTCCATTTTCCAAATAAATTACTCGCGACCAAGGCACGGCGCACTAATAGTAATTATTTGGCAATTTCCACTGCCAATTGGCAAATTGGTGTTTCGTTTTTTGTTGTTGTTTTTGTTCCGGGCATTAGAGGTGGCCCAATCCAAGGTCCAACTATCGGCATCAGCACGAGTGGAACAATAAATAAATCACATTGATTGATTGATTTAATTGATCGTTTTGATTAAATAGGTTGATTGATGGAGTGATTTATTTTTATTATTTATTTTATTATTTATTTTATTATTATTATTTTCCACAATCTGAAAATTTATTTTTTGATAAGAAAATCATTAATTATTTTTTTTGCGGTGTCCGAGTCACTTCCGTCTGCCGTCCATCCGTTTTCCATCCCCCAATAACCCTGTTCTGCTCACGATCGCGTCAAAGGGGTAAACGGAGGATCATCGCACTAACAATATTTCCCAAAATATTGCCACCACCAGTGTGACCGTTCCTCTCCTCAGCTCGGCTCAATATAAGGTCACTCATTGTTTGGGACCTCCCACCTACCGGTGATCTCAAACAATCCGAGTCGATCTGATTATTGATTTCCTGCTAGCTTGAGGCCTTTTTCTCTGCCAGCCGTCTGTAACTGGGTTATCATTTCGAAACGATTTAGTTGCCTGACGGTTTTTTCGGGTCACTTCGACTCAGACCAATCTCCTGTCTCTCCAAGACTTCCAAGTCCGATTTTCTGTGCGTGTGTGAGTTCGGAATATGCCAACAGGTCACAAGGACGGCAACCAGCTTTTGCCTGTGACCTCTTCCAACCGGCTACGCACCTCGCCCGCCTCTGGAACTACGCCGTCTCAGAAAATCAAGGCACCCCTCACTCCGAGAGCAGCCAGTAGCAGCCCTGCGGCAAGGACCAAATCGGTTCTGTTCCCGTCTCCTGTCACTCTTAAGGTTCCAGCTGTGACCAAACAAGATCCGAAGGGTTCCTTCGTCAGCAGCCCCGTCAGCTCTCGCCACTGTATCAGACAGCTAAGGCGCAAGCTGTCACTTCATGATCGGGCCGCCTCCAGGCCTGGCCTCAAAATCGAGACCATGGCATATGTTCTGCCTCAATTAGCAGGTTACCTTCCCTCATATCCGATAACGCAGCACTTCTTGGATCCAAATCTCCCGCTGGCAGACCCCTCCTTCCACCGAAGCTCGCAGATTGATGTGCTTTTAGTCGCTGACATCCTTCCTTCTATCCTGTTGAGCGGCTTCCGGTCTGACATTTGCGGCTCGCTGCTAGGACAAGAGACCATCTTCGGATGGGTCCTATCCGGTCCGGTATCAGCTGACTCGACTCGGACGGTTTCCGCCTTCACCACGAAGCTCTCGTTTAATTCGGATGTCCGACTCGAGAAGCTTCTCACCAAATTCTGGGAGGTGGAGGACCTTCCGGGGAGACCGACGAGCGAGTCCGATTCAGTGTGCGAGGAAAACTTCCTCCAGACCACTAAACGAACCCCCGATGGGAGATACGTTGTTACTCTCCCTTTCAAGTGTCCAGAAAAAGTCGAGCTAGGCCACTCCAGAAGCGCGGCTCAGGCCCAGTTCCTTAGAAACGAGCAGCGGCTGCAGCGGAACTTGCCGCTCAAGAAGCAGTACGACTCCGCAGGCAATCTCCGCCATTTCAGAATTACACAAAGCACTCGACTCCGCAGGGTTTCCACTCCGAAAGTGGACAGCGAACCACAAGGGCGTACTGCGCGACATTCCGGTCGACCACCTACTTCGAGCTGACTTACTAGAGCTTGACGAAAGTAGCATCGCTAACACTTTGATGATCCGATGGCAAGCCAGTGCCGATGAATTCTTCATTGCTCCTCCCGAAGTACTTCAGCGCACGAAGCGCAATGTGCTATCGCAGATTGCGCAGCTGTTCGATCCAGCGGGATGGCTTGCCCCCTTTGTCATCCAAGCCAAAATGTTCATGCAGGAAATTTGGCTAAGAGAGTTAGGGTGGGATGACGTCCTCCCTAGCGATCTATCTCACACCTGGGAAATGTTCCTGAAGAGTTTTCCGGCCATCCAGGATATCCGCATTCCGCGGTGGTTGCACATTTGTCCAATGGCCAAGGTGCAGATACATGGCTTCTGCGACGCGTCTCAACGTGCCCATGGGGCAGCGATTTACATCCGAGTTGAGCGACCGCAGGGCATTGTCTGTGCCCTTCTCACAGCTAAAACCCGCGTGGCCCCCGTGAAAACGGTTTCCTTGCCTCGACTCGAACTGTGCGGAGCCGTCCTTCTGACAGAGCTTTCCGAGGCCATCCTTCCACAACTGCCACTGGACACCAGCCAAGTATCCTTCTGGACCGATTCCACGATTGTGTTGGCCTGGCTGAACAGACCTGCATGCGATTGTACTACTTTAGTGGGCAATCGAGTAGCCAAAATCACTCGACCTGGCCAGTCGAGGGCTAGGACCCTCTGACCTGGTTGGAAGTGATATGTGGTGGCATGGCCCTGCTTGGTTGCGTGGTCCAAAATCGGAGTGTCCACGGGACTCAGTCCTTGAGACTGACCTGGAGAAGCGAGTCGTCAAGGTGCACCATGCCACCAGCAGTGCCTCCGACATCCTCAGCTGTTTCTCCGACCTCGGGCGCGCCTACGTTAGTCGGTTCACTCAGCGAGTTAAAGGGCAGACGACCCATCCAATCCTTCTGCCTCCCGCATGTGTCCTGGTTCGCCTGCTGTTTCGATTCACCCGCCACATAGCCCTACATGGTGGAAACCAGATGGTCATCCGCCTTTTTCGGACAACATACTGGATCCCTCGACTACGTCACGTAGTGAGGGCAGTGATTCATTCTTGTAAGGTTTGCGTCCTCCATCGTAAACGACTCCAAACCCAACTAATGGGCGGCCTTCCTGCCTCAAGAGTCACATTCTCCAGGCCGTTCACATACACCGGAGTCGAATTCGCCGGTTCCTTCGATGTCAAAAGCTTCAGAGGGCGCGCATGTCTCATCTCGAAAGGGTATGTGTGCGTGTTCGTGTGTTTCACCACGAAAGCCTTCCACTTAGAGGCCACGTTCGACTTATCCACCGACACCTTTTTAGCCGCCTTCACTCGTTTCGTAGCGAGACGAGGGTGTCCTCATGAAGTTCAATCCGACAACGGCAGGAATTTTGTCGGCGCGTCCGCTCTCTGGCTGTGGATCTTTTCGAGGCAATTCGCACTCGGACTTCTGCGGTGTACAGCCAGCAGGGGCTATCGTGGCGGTTTATCCCTCCCGGAGCCCCACATATGGGGGGCTTGTGGGAAGCAGGTGTGAAGAGCTGCAAGGCTCGGTTCCAACGGTCGATGTGTACGTCCAAATATACATTAGAGGAGTTCGCGACCTTACATTCGAAAATTGAGGCATGGAAGACAGAGTACCTGCGAGAGTTGCACAAGCGTAACAAATGGCAGCATCCGACAAGAGACCTCGAGGTTGGAGACCTCGTGGTGATCAAGGAGGAGAACATCCCCGCTCAGAAATGGCGTCTCAGCCGTGTGCAGAACGCATATCCTGGAGCCGATGATAAGGTCCGTGTGGTAGACCTACTCACGGCCCGCGGCCTTATCAAGAGACCAATCACGAAGGTGGTTCTGCTGCCTATGGAATCGGAGGTCCTTTCCTCCTAGAGCGTAGGCTCCGATTCATAAGCCTCCGTCCTTTTGTTCTGCTTAAATCCAGCTTAGTTATCCGTACCCGTATCCGTATGCCAACCCATACCAGCTCTTTACTAATGCTCCGGTGATTCCTTTCTTTCATCCTAGTTTTTTCGAGAAGGCAGATATGGCCCCTCAAACTTCATTACGTTCCCGATCCAGCCGCTGGTCGGATCGCTCACGGGCACGAGGAAAGACTTCCTTCCTAAATCGAGGGTGTCCAGGAGTTCACCCAGTGAGGAACTGCCGGAAATTTATCCGTTTGAGCGCCGAGAAGAGGCTCCGAGCCGTCCTCCTGCATAAATATTGCTCGAACTGCCTGGCTCACGAGCACTCGTGCAAGGACTGCCGCAGTGGAGACCTATGTAAGGTGTGCTCCCGTAACCACCACACTCTGCTCCATGCGCCCTGCTGGCTCCGTCGAGTTCACCTCCGTCTTCCCGCGCCGAACCACGCCCTCGTCTTCCGGTCAGCCGCCCTGTCCTCGGAAATCCAGTCCCGACAGCAAACTCCTTGCTCCAGCAACGGAGCATCAACGTCCTCCCTGTTGAAAATTACAATTACTATCAAGGCACGCATGTATTGACACACATATGTATATTTACATGTATGGGTGAGAGACGTGTCGAAGCAACGTCTTCTTATCTTATCTTCTCTTTGTTTTTTATTTTCTTCTTTGGTTTCCATCTGCCTGCGAGCAGAACTTCTCAACAGTCACAAATAAACATTGCAAATGAACGAACGCAACGGCTACGTCTTTTCTGTTAAAATATAATTTCCACGGCATTGGTCAAACTCTGTTCAACAGGTTATGGGCCCAGGATCGGATATTTAGATCGGAAAATAAAAGAGATTGTTTTAGTTAGGAACTAAAAACATCGGTGTGACTCAGAAAGAAAACGATAATCAGCTATGAGCGGAATTTATCAAATAGACAAATTGGAGGAGGGAAACTATGACTCATGGTCCATTCAAATGCGGTCTGTGTTGGTGCACTCGGAGTTGTGGAGTGTGGCATCTGGTGAAGCATCTGGTGATGTCACAGCATCGGATGTCCCTGAAGGTGCAAGGGCAAAGGATGAGAAGGCACTGGCAATGATCATGCTATGTGTGAAAACTTCACAATTGGGATATATCAAGAACTGCAAAAAGTCGGCTGAGGCATATACAAAATTAAAAGATGTCCATCAACCAAGTGGACCAGTACGAAAGGTTCAACTGTACAAGAAATTGCTAAGCAAGCGCATGGACCAGAGGCAAAGCATTTCAAGCTACATAAACGAATTTATTGATATTCTCGATGGCTTTAGTTCGTTAGGAATCGACCTAAATGATGAACTTCGCACAATTGTTTTGTTGTCGAGCCTTCCAGAACATTATGAAAATTTTGTAGTCGCCATAGAGACGCGCGACAGTCTCCCATCATTCGACGTTCTATGTATAAAACTGAAAGAAGAAGGCGAGAGAAAGGGAAATTCAGAAGAACAAAAGGAATGCGCAAAAGCATTTGCTGCGACGCAGAAGCCGGCCGTTCAGAGAGCGCAAAAGAAGAGAAACAAAACAATTATATGTTTCAGGTGTGGTGAGCACGGGCATATGAAGGCTCAGTGTAAGAAAGAGAGCTCAAACGAAGGAAAATCAGCAAGAGGAGAGAACAAGCAGTGCAGCCTATTAAATGCGATGGACGCAGATAATTTGAAAAATAGTATGTGGTGTTTGGATAGTGGTGCGACAAGCCATATGTGTTGTGATAAGCAGTTATTCACAAAGTTAGAAAAACACACAGAACTGATTGGCCTGGCTGACTCCGGTTTTCTAAAAGCTGAAGGGAAAGGAGAGGTTCAGCTGAAGACAGATATATGTACGCTGTCGTTAAAAGATGTTCTCTATGTTCCCAAAATGAATGGAAATTTTTTCTCCGTGAGCAGCGCAGTAAAACATAAATGTTTTGTCACTTTTGGGCAAGAATATGCGAAAGTAGTCCAGGACGGTGATTGTATTATAAAGGCAAACAAGGTTGGAAACTTATATATGCTTCAAGGAACACAAAACAGCTGTTTTGCTGCGATTAAGGCTGATGGTGCTTTGTGGCATGAAAGGTATGGCCATTTGAATATCAGCAGTATGAAAGACTTACAAGCCAAAGGAATGGTGCGTGGCATTGAAAATATGGTTTTCCCAGCAAGTATGAGTTGTAAAACTTGCATGCTCAGCAAGATTCATGCGCAGCCATTTCCTGTTGCATCCACCAACAGAGCGCAAGACATTTTGGAATTAATTCATGCAGATGTGTGCGGACCATTTGGCACACAATCACTTGCTGGATCGAAGTACTTTCTAAGCTTCATCGATGATAAATCAAGACGTATATTTGTGTACTTTCTACGGCGGAAGGATGAAGTCTTCAATAAGTTTGTTGAGTTTAAAACACTGGTTGAACGGCAAATGGCGGTGAATTTGTCAACAAATCGTTTGATGAATTTTTGAAGAACCATGGGATCATGGTTGGTAGGTTGGTAGCAAAAGGTTGCTCCCAGCAGTATGGCATAAACTATGCCGAAACATTTTCACCAGTTTGCAGACTGTCAACCAAATGGATGTGTGTACGGCATACCTCAACAGTGACCTGAGTGATACGGTGTACATGAAGCAACCACAAGGGTACATTGAACGATCTCATCCAACTAAGGCGTTGTTGCTTAAAAAGGCAATATATGGATTGAAGCAATCAGGAAGGGAATGGAATGCTAAACTAAATGGCGTCCTTATTAAATTGGGATTTGTTGCCTGCGATAATGAGCCATGTCTCTACCAGCAAATAGGGAAAGGTAACTTATCGTTAATCCTGGTATATGTTGACGATTTACTTATAGCATGCCAATCCAAAGAAGACTTGCTCAGTTTTAAATCGGCTATTTCCAATTCGTTCCAATGTGATGACAAAGGTGTTCCAGAGCTGTTTTTGAGTATGGAGGTGCACCGTGAAGGTGAGCTTGGGCCTATTACCATAGGCCATTCGCAATATATCAAGGAACTATTGCAAGCTGACGGCATGGAGAAATGTAGACCAGTGGCTACTCCGTTGGATGCGGGTTTCCAGGTAGATTGTACTGATGGGCAGTGTCAAAGAGTTGATCCTGTCAAGTATCAATCCATGATTGGTGAGCTGGAGTGGCTGGCACTCACAACCATACCAGACATTTTGCATTCAGTTGCAAAGTTGGCTCAGAGAAATCAAGATCCGCACGCTGAGCATCTGGCTGGTGTAAAACACATTCTAAGGTACCTAGGAGCAACGGTCAATTTCAAATTACACTACAAAGAGTGTCATCAGCCTCTGACTGGATATGTGGATGCGGATTGGGGCGGAGACCGAACTAACCGGAAGTCCTATACGGGCTACGTTTATTTTTTGGCAGGTGGTCCGATTTTTTGGCGATCCGAGAAACAACGAAGCGTGGCACTTAGCAGCACGGAAGGAGAATACATGGCACTGTCGGCTGCATGTAAGGAATCCATATTCTTACGGCGCTTGATTATCGAAATCGGTTGTGGAGATAAAACTACAGCAACTACCCTCTATGGCGATAATCTGAGCGCGCAGGAGCTGGCTAAGAACCCAGTTTATCACTCAAGGACCAAGCATATTGATATAAGATACCATTTCGTTCGTCAGGTTGTAGAAGAGGGTCAAGTTAACTTAAAGTATGCTAGTACAAACGATATGATTGCTGATGTCTTGACCAAGAGAAAGAGAGAAAGCATGTAGAATTTACTAAAATGTTAAGTTTAAATTGAACCAAATGAATTTGTAAGCATGCTCGCATTGAGGAAGGGTGTTGAAAATTACCATTACTATCAATGCACGCATGTATTGAAACACATATGTATGTTTACATGTATGGGTGAGAGACGTGTCGAAGCAACGTCTTCTTATCTTCTCTTTGTTTTTTGTTTTCTTCTTTGGTTTCCATCTGCATGCGAGCAGAACTTCTCAGTCAGTCACAAATAAACATTGCAAATGAACGAACGCAACGGCTACGTCTTTTCTGTTAATATATAATTTCCACGGCATTGGTCAAACTCTGTTCAACACTCCCGACGGCAATGGTGGTCCTCGCAGTGCAGCAAGCCACTAAGGTGTTGAGTGCACTAATTAATGTTCATAGTGAGGACGGCGCTGGCGGGGCAACCGATCTGTGGGCATTCCAGTCACACATCGCTGTTACCGTTCCAGCTACACAAGCGGTCGCCCTCGTACTTAAGAGCATTTTTCCCCCCGGCGACGCGCTCTCGCGCGCATATTCACCACACTTGAGCTCCCGCCCACGCTCACGCTCGGCAGCTCGAGTACCACCGATCTACAATTAATTCGCTTTTCCAACCACCAGCAAACGGCCGGCTTTTGCACGCGATACATACTTATACTAAAACGAACCCTACGAATAAAACCCCGAACCATATATTGAAGAATTTGGATTGCCTATCATATTTATCTGTGGGAAATCATCTGTGGGACTTCGCTTCGCCTCTACGCTCAATCACTGTATGACTTCCGCTTGGAAGACACTGCAGTGATCTGGAAGCATGAAAGAGTGTCTTATGTTTAGCTGTTCGGTGTAGATTCCCCCTCCGACCTTAGTGTCCAGTTTTGAGCCATCTGTGAAGATTTGTATGGCTCCGTCTGGGCCAGGTGGTCCTTCGAGCCAGTTGTCTCTGTGGGGGATAATTATTTCAAAAGGAGTATCTATGTACTGCCTCGGAACGCAGTAGTCCGTTTTTGTGGGGACGATTTTGTTTCCATTTAGGATGGACGCATGACCGGTGTGATGTGACACCCATTGGTCAGAGTCTCTAAGACGGATTGCTGCCTTTTCTGCCTGCTCCTTACCTGCAAGGTCTAGGCTTTGGAGGCATAGGATGGCATTTAGCGCATTATTTGGTGTGGTGCGTAGGGCTCCATGCATTCATAGGGCGGAAGTTTTCTGTACTTTGCCCAGATGTTTAGTAGTAGTAGTAGTATTGGCCTAACTATTGCTAGGTATATCCATTGGAATATGCTTTTGTTCATGTCCCATTTCAAGCCAATTGCCTTTTTGCAAGTGTAGAGGGCTATTGCTGTCTGTATTTCTAAAGGTTCTCTTTCAAGTTAGTTTGCTGAGCTCGGTTGTGCCCATCAAACCTGTATCCATTCCGCGGCTCAATTTGAATGCAGGCCCATGTTCTTTCTTTCTGGTTAAGCAAGTCTGACTCGGAAGTTGTACTGCATTGGCTCTCATCACCCCGTCGGACGTGGAACACTTATGTTTGCAATCGGAATGCTAAGATTCTAGATGCTTATCCACGTAGCTGCTGGCAACACATTCACACTGGGGACAATCCCGCGGACTGTGCATCACGCGGACTTTTACCGAGGGATCTTGTAGAGCATCAACTGTGGTGGAATGGACCACCGTGGGTTTCACAAACACGACTCAGTTGGCCACCTGCTAAGGAGGCTGCGCACATGGAAGTTAAGGTCAAGTTTCAAGTTAATCTACACATTTCCGATGAAGGAAATGATCTTCAATATATGACCAACAAGGCTTCCTCCTGGTCACCTCTCTTCGCTAGAAGGAACACCTGTCATCATTTGTATCGTCATGGGAGCTTCAATATGCACGCTCTAGGATAATCAAACACGTTCAGATGGAGTTCTTCCAAGTGCAGGACAAGCAGCTAAGCACTGGACGACCAATTTCTCCAAAATCCAAACTGATTCACTTAACTCCATCTATTGACGACCAAAGAATAATGCGCGTAGGAGGACGCATTGACAAATCCCATACTTCTTCCAAAGGAATGACCAGCCGCTGTTTTATTAGCTAGACACCAGCACGTCACATCGCTACACGCTGGAGTTAAATTTATATTCCACACTTTGAGACAGAATTATTGGATTCTCGGTTACCGCAACATAGTCCGGAAAATCGTATTCAACTGCAAGATTTGTTTCGAGCTTGGTTTGCTATCTTTGTTTGTCTGTCCACCAAAGAAATTTATATCGAACTCTTCACTAATTTGACGACAACCGCATTTATCGCCGTTTTCAAAACGATTCTGGTTTCGACGTGGCCCTATATCCGATTTATACTCAGACAATGTCACAACATTCCACGGTATGATGTTGGTAAAAGCTCCCTTGAACTCTAGGAAAGCTATTAAGGAGTATTCTTTGACGTGTAGGGATTTCTCTTTTTCATGGAGTGCCTTTTCCGTGGATTTTTCTTTTCGGTAGGCATGTTGTGCGCCTGACACCACTGAGTATTTATGTTTGTTCTCAGATGTAGCCCGACTAGTCTCTCAAAGGTTTTGAGAAGAAAGGACGATAGACTGATTGGTCTGAAGTCTGACTCTGGAAAGTGCATCTGCTACATGGTTTTCTTTGCCAGTTAGATATATGATTTTGAAGTCGAATTCGTTCAATTTGATCTTCCAACTTTTGTAGTTTCATGATTGGTTCTTTGAGGTTATTGGACCATACTGAAGGCTTTTGGTCACTAAGTATTTCGAAAGTTCTCCCGAACAAGTATGATCGGAAATACTTAGTAGCCCAAACAACTGCTAACACTTCTTTCTCGATGGCGGAATAGTTGATCTCATGTTCGTTCAGCGTTTGGCTGGCATAGCAGATTGACTTATAGTCTTGTGATAGGACCGCACCTATAGCCATGTTAGTAGCATCGGTAGTAACAGAAAATATTTTGTTGAAGTCTGGATACATCGGGTCTGAGGTGATGAATACTTTTAGTCTCTCGAATGGCTCGAAGTATTTCTCTTGCTCGTTTCCATAGTTTGAGCATCATAGGCTTGGCTATGTTAGCGAAATTAGGAATAAACTTCCTATAAAATCCGCATAGTCCTAAGAATGACTTGATTTCTTTGGTAGTTTTTGGGAGGGAAAACCCTGTGATGGCTGTGATCTTGTTGGGATTTGGTACTATTCCTTCGGGTGTGGTTATATGACCTAGGAACTCAGTTTCTTTCTTCAGAAACTCAAACTTATCCATTTGTAGCTATAGGTTTGCATCTCTCAGCTTGCCAAAGACTTTTCTTAGTGACAGAAGGTGTTCGTCCAATGAAGTGCAGAAAATTATTCTGTCATCTAAGTACACCAGACAATCGGTGAAAATTAAGTCTTCCAAAAGATCGTTCATGCATCTTTGCAATGTGGCAGGGGCGTTGGTTAGCCCGAATGGCATTCGAGTATACCACTAATGACCATGTTTGGTAGAAAAGGCCGTTTTCGCGATCGAATTGGGTTCCATTGGGATTTGATGGAAACTTTTTGCCAAGTCGATCGTGGTGAAATATTGGCACTTTCCTAATTGGTCTAGGATTTCATCCATTCTTGGAGTTGGAAACTTATCCTTTATGGTTACGACTAACCTGTACTTTTGTTTTCCAGAAGCGTCTATCTTCTTTGGAATCATTGAAATGGGGGAACAGTAAGGCGATTTCGATTTACGATCAATTCCATGTTCAATCATCTCTTTGATTTGTTTGTTGACTTCTTCGTCATGTATTTGGGCATACTTATATAGCTTTCTGTATACCGGATCTTCGTGTTGTGTTTGAATTGGATGTTTGACAGTACTTGTGAAGGTCAAATTGTCACCATCTCTGTACTGCACATCGCTGAACTTATACAACACTTTCTTTAGTTTTTCTTTCTCTTCATCGTTTAGCTGATCTAGCCTTAGCTCGTGACATGCTCTTAGTTCATTCTCGATAGCGGAAGTGAAATATTGATCCCCTTCTGAGGATGAGTCAAAGCACGTCTGTGCGATATTGTCTTCTTCCGAAGAGGTATCTTTGCACATATGTGCGGTCCTAACTTCTTCAATTGTTTCTCCACTAATAATGATTGGGAATTTTCTTTCTCTTAACATTACAGTATTGTCTCTCTAATTAATTACGGCCTTGCTAGCCATTCTCTTCCTAGAAGGATATCATAGTTGTCCGAGAAGTTATACAGGTAGAACTTCTGCTCACTGGGACAGATTTTGTTGGGGGGCCTAACTATACTTTTTGTTAACATAACTGGTCCTGGTATGGACCTCGAGGTTTTCTGTGTTTATGGGCGCATTCGGAATGTTTTCCTTTATGATGTTAATTGATGATCGCGAATTTAATTTTAGGTTTATATAGGATCCCCCTCGGTTTCTTCCGAGGCTGTTTGATGAAAATTTACATCCACTTTCATCTGGTCGCTTTCGCTTTCCCTAACCCTTTTTGTAGGTTGATTGAACCTGCTGCCACTAGACTGGTTTTGATTAGTTTGGTAATTCACAGGATTCTGTGCCTGACCTTTATTCAAGGAATCACGAAATTCCTGTTGCAATCCAGGATTATTATGATTGTACCTAGATGTACCTGAACCAGATGGATTCTGAGATTTTTGTGTGTTGCTACTAAAGTTTGGGTATATAAATTTGGGAATTATTCCCATTATTCTTCTAAGCGGACTGTAGCGGTTTATGCTGCTCTTTATTGGTATTCTTATCTTCTATCTTGGCTTCGTATAAGCCGGCTTTCTTAAACTTTGACAGGGTTGTTATGTCTTTACGTACTAAGGTCATAAAGGTCCTATTTGGGAGTTTACGCGATATTACGACTTTGATTGGCCTGCTTCAGTGCTAGAGTCGGTATTAAGAAGGTTTGTCCCGTGTGCAAAAGGTCCTTGCAGACCTCGACGTCGAGTCTTATAGACGACACAGTTGGTAACACCTCCGAAAACCTAGAAGAGACAAATATGCCGGACACAAGAAGGAGAGCCAATTTGGCTACGCCACAGGGAGTGTCACCTTCTGGTTCAGCCAATCCCCCACAAAGTAGGGAAGCTGATCCACAAGTGGTAGTATCGGCTCCGACTAGTAGTGATCTGCAGAGAACCATAGCCGAGGCCATGGCTGCGCCAATCGGAAATGTTGGCTCAAGCCTCGTTGAGGAAAACGGAGATGTTAAGCCAGGCAATCGCGACTGGGTTTCAAGGGATTCTCACCTCTCTCACGGGCCAATTGGCAAATGCGGCGTATCTTTCCCCTAGGGATCCCCAAGTCGAAGAAACCGCGGTACCACGGCCAACACCGTTGCCTTCACAGGGACTCGAGTCAGGCAGCCGAAGCTCGGCCATGAGTGTGGACATTCGACCAGAGCGGGTTAGCCAGATTTTTCTCAATTGGAAGCTTAGGTTCTCTGGGCGGGCTGGAATATCTGTCACTGATTTCATTTATCGGGTAGAGGCACTCACTGCCCAAACATTAGACGGAAATTTCGAACTGCTTTCGAGATACGTCAGCAATCTTTTTGACGGAAGTGCCAGTGACTGGTATTGGCGCTACCATAAGAGTGTAAGAACGATCAGTTGGGTCGACCTCAAAGCTGCATTGTTGATACAGTTTAAGGATGAGAACACAGACGTCTACATTCGAGCTGCAATAGACCGAAGGAAACAGAAGGAGAACGAATCTTTTGATGTGTTCTATGAAGCTATTGTCCGATTGGAAGATACGTTGTCAACGCCCTTATTAGAATCGTCCCTGATGGAGTCACTCCGGTCCAATTTATTGCCGGAGATTCAACACGAGCCCCTGTACGAAAAGATATTTAGTATTGCACAGTTAAGGCACTTGGTGAAGACCCGAGAGTTGTTCATGCAAACGGTTGGCAAAGATCCGGTGACTAGGCCTCGTCCAGCACCAAGACGGTTAGTTCACGCTGTGGAAAGCCCAGTGCAAGATGAGTCGGAGGAAAGTGATCTGGAAATAGCAGCTTTTAATTTAGTTTGTTGGAATTGCCGGGGTAATGGTCATCGCTATCAGGATTGTGTAGCAGAGCGACGGATGTTTTGCTATGGATGTGGTCTTCCAGACACCTACAAGCCGTCGTGCCAAAAGTGCCTGGCCCCAAAAAATACCCAAGGGCGTGCACCTCTGAAAAGTGCACGCAGACCGACAGCGTCCAAAGCGACGAACACCGAGGAGTTTCAGTAGAGGCTACCACGCATTCCCCAAAAGAATCCAACGGGCAAATAGATAATATAATAGATAGTAATGTACGCGTAGATAATAAGGAAATACCACGGGCAATTCATGAAGGATCCAACCGAGAGCTAAACCGCGAGCTAAACTGCGCCGGGACGAATTTGTTAAAAATCAAAGGCTAGAGAGAAAAGCCATATTAACTTCAATAATATCAGATGATCTAAGACCATATGCAGAGGTCACCTTGTTAGACAGGAAGCTAGTTGGTTTGATGGATACAGGGGCTTTTAGTTGTATTGGCGGAGCGTTGGCCAGGGAGCTGCTTCAAAGTCAAATTCAGTTTAAACCCATGGCGTCGACAGTTCAGACCGCAGGAGGGCATGCTCAGGATGTGGTTGGGAAGCTAACAACGGAAGTAGACTATAAAGGTGTGACCAGGGTGATAACTTTATATCTAGTTCCAACCCTAACGCAACCTCTGTACTTGGGTATCAACTTTTGGACCGACTTTGGGATATTGCCAATCGGTTTGCATCAACAAAAATGGCCTAGTGATACAAGAAACAATTGTGACGAGTTGAGCAAGCCAGACGAACAACGTTCGTTATCGGAGGGGCAACGAGAACAACTGAATTAAGTTATACAGTGTTGTCCGTCTTTCGCGAAAAAGGGCTTAGGGAAGACCACCTTGTTGTCCCACACCATAGATGTAGGAGAGGCAATGCCCATTAAGCAACGCCACTATCCAGTGTCCCCAGCTATCGAGAAAATGATGTATGAAGTGGTAGATCGTATGCTTGCGCTAGGGGTCATCGAAGAATCCAACAGTGCGTGGTCCTGTCCGGTAGTACTTGTCCGGAAGCCGGGAAAAGTTCGTCTTTGTATAGACAGTCGCAAGGTGAACGGAATATATCACCAGCCTAGATCTCAAAGATGCCTCCTGCAGATACCGCTGGAAGAAGGGTCTAGGGACAAAACAGCGTTCACGGTGCCTGGACGAGCGCTGTACCAATTCAAAGTTATGCCATTTGGGCTAACCAATGCGCCATCTACTATGTCAAAGCTGATGGACCGCATCATCTCAGCACATCTTCGAAATGAAGTTTTTATATACTTATATGACCTGCTTATAGTGTCAGACACCCTAGAAAGACATCTGAGCGTGCTAAAGGTATTAGCCGAGAAGTTGTCGGAAGCAGGGCTGACCTTGAATATACAGAAGAGCAAGTTCTGTGTGCCAGAAGTCCATTACCTGGGGCATATTGTGGGCCACGGGACTATAGGGATGGATCTGGACAAGATAGAGGCGATTAAGGAATATCCTGCTCCGAAGTCGATAAAGCAAGTGCGTCGATTCTTGGGTATGACGGGATGGTACCACAAATTTATAAAGAATTTTGCCGCCATTGCGTCTCCGCTGACGGACACTTTAAAACAGAAGAGCCAGTTCTTTTGGTCCGATGAGGCAGCATTCACCGCTGTGAAGAATGCTATGTGTGAAGCGCCCGTCTTACACATCCCGAATTTTGAAAAGCCATTCTATATCCATTGCGACGCCAGTCATACAGGTGTAGGAGGGGTGCTGATGCAGGTCAACGACGAGGGCGCTGAAGTACCCATTGCATTCATGTCGCGCAAACTAAATAAGTGCCAACGTGCTTATTCGGTGACAGAAAAGGAATGTTTGGCCGCTATTCTAAGCATTAAGAAATTTCGCGCATATGTGGAAGGACATCAGTTTACGGTGATAACCGACAATGCTTCTTTGAAGTGGCTGATGTCCCAATCAGATTTGAGTAGCAGATTGGCCCGATGGGCCTTAAAGCTTCAGGGGTATTCTTTTAGTATTAGCCACCGAAAAGGTTCTCGAAACATTGTTCCAGACGCCTTGTCGCGGGTCTTTTCCCCAGATCTGGCAGCAATTGAACCCGGAGAAAAGATCGAGTTAGAGTCAGAACACTTTAATTCGTCGGAGTACGTTGCTCTTCGGGCTAAAGTCGCCGGTAACCAAGCTCAAATGCCCGACGGAAAGGTGATAGGCAACCACATATATCGTCGCACCGAGCACGTCACATGCGAAAGGGTAGCAGACGAATTGTGTTGGAAACTTTGGGTGCCCAAAGGTCTCGTAAATACGGCCTTAAAGATGGCTCACGAGCACCCGTTATCTGCGCACGGAGGCATAAATAAAACGCTTGAAAAGATTCGGCGCCACTATTATTGGCCGACGTTGCTAAAGGATGTTAAGGATTTCATTAACGGGTGTGAAATCTGTAAGTGCACTTAGTACCCAAATAGACCATTAAGACCACCTCTGGCGAAACCAGGAGAAACCGAGCGTCTCTTTCAGAAGCTTTACGTAGACTTCCTAGGACCTTATCCTAGAAGTCGCAGTGGGAATATAGGAATATTTGTGGTGTTGGATCACTTTTCCAAATTTCCCTTTATTAAACCAGTTAAAAAGTTTACCGCGGATGCCATTATACCATTTCTTGAGGAACAATTGTTTCACTGTTTTGGAGTGCCTGAAAAGCTAGTCTCGGACAACGGCGTCCAGTTTAAATCCCATGCTTTTAACGCTTTACTGCAGAAATATGGCATACAGCACGCTTACACGGCAGTTTATTCACCGCAAGCAAACGCGTCCGAGCGAGTGAACCGATCAGTTCTGGCAGCTATCAAAGCCTATATAAATACTGATCAAGCTAACTGGGATGAACAGCTCAGCAGTATAGCTTGTGCGTTAAGATCTGCGGTGCACAGCGCAGTGTGCTGTTGGCCCCAAAGTGCGATTTTGGTAGGGGGGATTTGAAGTGGCTTGTAGCGTCGAAGAATATCTAGATTCCACCCGAAAGCAGGCTACGTAACTTTTTTTTTTAAATGTATCTTAGGATGGTGTGAAAGAGAAAATTTTTTGGCTCCAGAGCAGCAGACCACCAACGAAACAGTAAGGCGAAAGGCCCTTCGGTTTCGGATTGGGAAGCGTGGGGTGCTTGGCGTTGGTCGAGAGTTGCTCGGTCTGTCGAGTCTTACCAACGGAGGGAGCTAGACGCGAAAGTGTACGAAGTCGAAAATACCAAGTGCAGACCTACCAGACCTAAACATATATATATATCGCGGTCGAGAAAAAAATAAAACCGTGTGTTTGTGCCAGCTCTCGAGGACCACAGTTATAGGCCGAAAAGGGCAAGTTCCTGATAATCCGCTGATTAGCGTGGTGCACAGGGGTGAGTAGAGGGCTACCAAGCGGGCGGTGTATGTGCATACGGGCCTGTTTATGTATGTTTGTATATGCTCATACAGGTGCCGAGGCCGCCAGCGCAAAACGGACGAGTCCAGACGCCGTCAGACTGCAGCTGCGGATGCAGCATTCCGTTTATCGGCGGTACTTCTCCTACGCATAGACGCTGTCGTTGTTGCTATCCATCATCAGGCCGTGGAAGCGAGCAGAGCCCGCGCTCTATGGGGAGGGGGCACAGCTAAAGCCATTATTACACAAAAATATATATAAAGAACCAACATTTTGTTTGTAGTATTTAAGTATTAACATACATATCTTTTCATATTTATAGGTAGTTAAAATTTTTTTTTTGTAATTTGTTTATCTTGCTTCTATATTCGTAGTGCATAAGTGGTCATAAGTAGTACCACGGTAGAGTAGGGAGAATGATAGAAGAGTAACTCGCAGAGTGCATCGGCCGCGGGAGCGCTGACGTAGATTGCCCTTAAAGTAGCGGGATCAGCGGGAGAGCGAGAATAGACGCATAGGCTAAATTTGCCCGCGCAAATAGGCAGATGCACGCATAAAACGGAGAAGCGACGCAAGGAACGCGCCGGTAGCCCGACACCTATCTCTGTAGGGCATTGGTACGGTGGCTAATGGGGGAGACGCGGGTATGCCAATTTTAGGCTGGGTTTGACTTTGTTCCATTGTTTTTTTTCTATTTTCTCAATTTCTCAATTTCAGCGAACCAGCAATACCAGAGGAAAGCGCTTTCGTCGAAGTATTGGAATGGGTGAGTCCGAAAATTAAAGGTTAAATTATTAGTGCCCAAGCCAGGTCCCATAAGTCCACCCTTACCCTAATGTCCGTACAGGGTACTAGGTAGAGGAGGAACCCAGAGAAAAAAACACAATTCTCTTATACGGTATACGACCGAACCGATCGAGAGCGGCCTTCTGTCTCTCTCGGCTTTACGAAGCTTATGCTTGCACCGTGGTGCCGGTCAGCGACGAACATGCGTCGAAATTTCGAATAACGCCAGTAGGTTTATGTTTTGGTTTTGCTTGCGGGGAGGGGAATTAAATCGCATTTAATTGCCAGCGCATGCAAAGCGTTTGGTTGCATTTGTTTATAAGATAAGATAAAAAAAAAATTTTTAGCCCTAAGAAATCGTCATTAAATTTTTTTGTTGGTTGCTTGTAAAATTATGAATTGTTAGTATCTTAGTATGCCGGGAAGATAAGGGTAGTAATGGGAGTGTTTAGGAGGCTGTGAAGGCTTCCTATAAGGGATCACCGGGAGACGGGAGTGGTGATCATGGTAGGGTGGGCATACGGGGTCAAAACTTCATCGTGACCCGAGTCTGTATGCATGTGTGTATGCATCCGTGTGTGTGTGGTTAGATGTAGATTTGCTCGTTATTGTGTTTGTACCCAATATATCTCTTGCACGTGAATTTATTAATAGAGTGACTGTATCGGTGTGAATGTTGTTGGAGTAGAGCCGTGTCCCGTCCGATTTTTAGAGATAACCCCCCCATTTCTTGCCGATGAGACGGAAGCCGGAACAAGCACGTGCCCGGACGGGAACCGAACCACCACCTGCTCAGCCTTTTGGGAAAAAACAAAAAATGGCCTCGAGATGTATCCAATATGCTACACTTCTCTTATGAGATTCCACACATAGTCGCCCATCATCATTCCAAACACCTTGATAACGTTGTTCCATAGATTTTAATTGTTGATGAAATCTCTTTCCGTGTTCATCACTAACGTCCCCTAATTGTTGTCATAATTCTCAATTAGGTCTTGAACGATATTACTCTTGCTCTCACTCTTGATGTTACCAAGAAAATTTGTTACTACCATTCGGAATGAGTTCCAATCTGCTTTTTCATTCGTAGATAATATATTTTCAAATCCATCATCTTTTAGTAGTTTTCGAATTTGGGGCCCATCAAATACTCCTTCTTTCACTTTTGCAGCGATAAACGTGGAAAAACAGCTTTTAGGTAACGCACTTATTCGCCATCCTCATTCAGTGCTCTAACAAAATGTTTCATTAGTCCAGCTTAATATGGTGGTAAAATAACGTCTTCACACTTCACGAGAGTTGCATTCTGTATATTGTAATTTTCCAAAGTATGTTCCTCCCGTTTTGGCCAGAATTTTGTTGAGTAATGCTGTTCTCTAGCTCTACTATCCCAGCAGCAGTGTTTTGTGTAACCACCTTGAAATCCTGTTAATATGGCTACGACTTTTTAGTCACACGCGACCTTCCACTGGTGTTCCCTATATTTTATATTTTCAAACAATTTATCCATTGTTTGATATGTTTCCTTCATATTAACAGCTTGGGCGATGGGAACAGACGGCTTTTGGTTTCCATTGTGTATCAAAACAGACTTTATACAGACTCTATACTAAAAAAAATTGTTTAGTATTTTTGGTAAGGGAAATAGTTTGGCACAGAGACTAAGGCACAGAGTTATATATCCATGACTGTGATTACGTAGACGCGATAGGATCTAATTTGTGTGGACCTGCACTTGTGAGAATATAAAGGAAACAATTGACTTGAACAGGTATCCTACCTCAGATAACGAAAAAAGTAACTGTCAACACAACATTTCAGACCAAAGGAACGCGATCAGGTACCAAATGTACAACCGTTTTTGGTTTGCTTTGTTCCCAATTGGCAGTTGGGCCCGCAGCCTTCAAAAAGGTATTTTTTGTTCATTTTTTCATTTTTTAGGTTTGGTTAACGAATTTTAGCTCCAAAGTCCAAATAGAGGACACAGGATATCATTTTTTTTCTACTTTTCCTGAGTTTCTAAAATCAAAATTTCGTAAAAAATACCGCACATAAATCATCATTTTTGCATTTAAATACTTTATATTTCCCAGACGGTAAGCTGAAATCACAAAGTGCTTAGGCTTAACTGTTTTAAATTTCTTTTCAAAATAGCAAAGTTCTTTACAACCAGACGTAAGATACTAGAGTTATGTGAAAAAAATAAGCGCTACCTCTGAAAAAAGCTTAAAAATAATACCAGACTTAAAAAATTCTTCAAAAAAAAGTTCTGCCATAGAAAATAAACTATAATTCTTTAAACAATTTTAAAGCCCCATATCTATCAGAAAAAGTTGGTTTGGATCCTTGAGGAAAAAAGGTTCGATTTTGTGGAATAGTGTTATTAATTATTATTAATATTAATATTTGAAATAGGGTACTAATTTCTTAACTACTAGGTATTATTAAATTTAATTCATTGAATCATTGTAAAGAAGGGGAAACTATTGGTATAGATACGTTATATGTGGGATGCGGTAGTGATAGGGTAGTGCTAAGGAACACCAGAAGCGGGAACACCATTAATCCTCTGTCTCTGCCCTAAGATATCGATAAGAGACGAACTCAGTTGCAACGTGAGAAAAGAGTGGCAACGTATCGCCCTTATTCATTCGCTGCTGAAATCTCGAACAAGCCACAACGAAAATACTCTGTCGAATAAGCTATAGTTATTTAAATAAACGAACAACTCTACAAATTTGGGGGCTCGACAAAGTTTGAGCTCAATTTTCGGATAAGAACGTGAAATTCTAGAACAATTTGCAAAGGAAAGGCTGGAGAGGTCGGAAAGTCGTCATAAGCAAATCGGCGGGAGTGCGAGAGAGACAACAGCAGTGTGACAGCGAGGCGGCAAGAATTTCATCATAGAGACGCGCAATTGCAAACAACGTGGCAAGGGAAAGCGCAGAGGCAGCGAGGAGCGGCGCCATACACAAGGTGCTGGTCAAGAGCGGAAAAGTCAGAAAGTAGCGGATCGTCGAGAGAGTCTAGGAACAGGACAGTGCTCAGAAGGAGATCGTCGACAAAGCGTGTGTGACGCTACAGAGAGCGGCATACACAAGAGAGAGCGGGACGGCGTCATCGGAGCTTGTGTGCAAGAACGTGTAGGCTCAAGGCTGGTTCACGGATTTTTGCAACAGACGAAGACGACCAGAAGGTGCCAGTTGAGTTTGCAAGTCTTCAAAGCGTGTGTGATGCTACACAGAGCGGCGTACACAAGAGTGTTGCCAGAAAGTTTGGTATCGTAAGGTTGTATTGTAGAAAGAGGCTTGAAGGGTTAGCATTGTTATCGATTGCTAAAAAATAAGCTTTGCTGGAAAGTATCGTTACGGTAAACAGGGCTGTATGTATGTATTGTAGAAAGAGGCTTGAAGGGTTAGCATTGTTATCGATTGCTAAAAAATAAGCTTTGCTGGAAAGTATCGTTACGGTAAACAGGGCTGTTATTATATTTACATTTTGTGGGGAATAACTAGATTTAAACAATCATTTTACATTGTATTTCCCTAAATTTCCTGCAGGTTAAATTTGTAAAATGGAGAGAAGCGAGATCTTGGCATTGCGAGTTGAATAGTTGCGTCAGAAGTTGTCGGAGTTGCAATTGAGTACGACTGGATTAAAAGAGGAATTGCAACTCAGATCAACTGATATCGATCAATGGATAGGAGAGTTGGAAGATTGTGCAGCTACAGTTGACTGGAACAAGCTACAGGTATGCAAAACAGCTGCTGTGTGGAGCAGCGAAAATGTTTGTGCGTAGCCAGAGAAACATAAAAGATTGGGAAAGTTTGAAAACTGCTTTGTTGGAAGAGTTTGGAGTCAAGCTGTCCTCAGCAGAAGTTCATCGTGGGTTGGGAAAACGACAGCAGCATAAGGGTGAATCTTTGCAGGAATTCCTGTATGCTCTAATGGAGATAGCCAAGCCCATTCAGTTGGAAGAAGAGAGTTTGATCGAGTATTTTATAGAGGGTATCCCAGATACAAGGTCAAACAAAGTCATTTTGTACCAGTCCAGAAACTTAAAAGATCTAAAGCTACAAATTGAGGCATATCAAAAATCTCGTGGTTCTTCTAAGCAGCCGATCAAGTATGGTGGGCAGAGCAGTAAGACTGGGAACGAGATTTCAAAGGAAGTGGTACCTGGATCAGTTAGGAAATGTTTCAGGTGCGGAGACTCGTCACACATGAAGAGAGATTGTCCTGTGAGAGAGAGGTGCTTTAAATGTGATCAGCCAGGACACCGAGCAGCCCAGTGTAATGGACAAATGCAAGTTAAGACAGGCAGAGAAACAAACGTAGTTCAGGACAAAAAAGTCGCTTCAAAACCATCGGGGGCCCCATTTTCTTCGAGTCTTGAGCTGAAATCAGTGATTTGCATGAATACAGTGTTTAAGGGACTTGTGGATACAGGAGCTGAGTTGTGTTTTATGCGTAGGAGTGTGTTTTTGAAACTAGGGGTAGGCATTGGCAGTCTGATAGGTCGCCAGAAAGTTTTGACAGGGATCGGTGAAAGTCAGGTGCTGACTTTTGGAAGTTTCGGAGCAAAGGTCAATATCGATGGGATTGACATGTTAGTCGAGTTTCATGTTATTCCTGATGGCGACATGAAGTTTGATGCAATTTTGGGCACAACTATCCTAGACAACGTCGATATGATGGTTACCAAGAATGGCACTAAATTTTCGCCAAGGGTTCGTTGTGCCGGAAAAAGAGCGGAATTAGGAACAGATGATGGTCAGCTAGGGCAGAGTTCTTGTGTGCAGTTGAGGAGCGAGTTTGAGAGCCTTTGCATGTTAAGCATGGAAGACTATCATGTAAAGTCTGTGGTAGAGTTGGATCATTTGAGTCAGAAGGTCGCATCTGAAGTGAAGTTCATGATCGAGAACTATAAGCCGAAGAGAAATCTCAGTTCGCCAGTAGAGATGAAGCTCTTGTTGACTGATGAATCGCCTGTATTTCAACATCCGCGACGTTTAGCATATTGCGAGCAAAAAATGGTCGACAATCAAGTTCACGAATGGCTAAAGGAAGGCATTATAAAGAGTAGTACATCCGAGTTTGCTTCGCCAGTGGTTCTTATAAACAAAAAGAACGGGAAAAAGCGTTTGTGTTACGATTATCGCAAATTAAATGTGAAGATTGTCCGGGATAACTTCCCAACAGCTCATATGGATTGCGTGATGGAGAAACTGCAAGGCGGAGAGGTTTTCACGACCCTAGATTTGACAAATGGTTTCTTTCACGTCCCTGTTTCGCCAGAATCCCAAAAGTATACATCGTTCGTAACTCTGAATGGACAGTATGAATTTTTGTTTGTACCTTTCGGTATCACAAACTCTCCGGCAGTGTTTACGAGGTTTATCATGGCGGTCATGCGTGATTTAATCAAGAATGAGGATGCGGTTGTATACATGGATGACGTGATCATTGCAAGTAAGATTATCGAAGAGGGCGTGCTGAAATTGAAAAGAGTTTAAGAAGTAGCAGAGAGAAATGCCTTACGTATAAATTGGAGTAAGTATCAGGTATTGAAGAGGAAGGTAAATTTCTTGGGATATGTCGTTGAAAAGGGTACTATCAAATCAGGTGATGAGAACCCTCAAGCCGTTGCTAATTTTCCGATTCCACGCGATAATCTAGGGAATCTAGGATTGACGTCATACTTTCGTAGGTTTGTGGAAGGATACGCTGTAATTGCCAAGCCGCTGTCAGACTTATTGCGTAAAGAGATGAAGTTTGAATTTCAGCAGAAACATTTAGCAGCATTCGAGGAGTTGAAGGGAGCTTTGATTAGAGGACCAGTTCTGAAGCTTTATGATCATTCGCTCGAAATGGGAAATGGAAAGGAAATGGAAGGATAAGCCGCTGGTTACATACCATATTGATCATGTTGGCTCGATGGAGCTAACCAAAAACCGATATAATCACCTTTTCGTGATTGTAGATGGCTTTTCTAAGTACGTGTGGTTGTATCCTACACGAAGCACAGGGGTTGAAGAAGTTATTACTTGTTTGGAGCGTCAGGCTGTTTGCTTTGGAAACCCGTACAGGATCGTTTCAGATCGTGGAGCTGCGTTCACTTCGCATCTATTTAAGGCGTACTGCGATCGGGAGAAGATTCAACAATTTGCTAATTGCAACAGGCGTACCTAGGGGAAATGGACAGGTGGAGCGTATCCATAAAATTGTTGTCCCAATGCTATCTAAAGTAAGTCATGAAAGTCCAGGATGCTGGTATAAGCATGTAGGGAAGATACAACAGATCATAAATAATACCGAACCGAGGAGTACCATAGTTTCGCCATTTAAACTGCTAACTGGCTTAGATATGCGTGTTTCAGGTAATATGCAGCTCAGAGAATTAATACAGGACTGTCTTATTTCGGAATTAGATGATGAGCGTGAAGGCTTGAAAAGGAAGCAAGAGAGAATGTTCAGAATATGCAAGCTGAGAATAAGCGAGCTTTCGATGCCAAAAGAAAGGTAGAGAAGAAGTATAAGATCAATGAGTTGGTAGCCATTGAGCGCACCCAGTATGGGACTGGCTTAAAATTGAAGGGCAAGTACCTAGGGCCATATAAAATAGTTAAAGTTAATAGTCATGGCCGATACGAAGTTGAAAGGGTCGGAGAAGGCGAAGGGCCGTTCAAAACATCGACAGTTGCTGAATATATGACAGAATTCGGGTCGAATCCGGCGTCAGGAGGGCCGAATGTGGGATGCGGTAGTGATAGGGTAGTGCCAAGGAACACCAGAAGCGGGAACACCATTAATCCTCTGTCTCAGCCCTAAGATATCGATAGGAGACGAACTCAGTTGCAACGTGAGAAAAGAGTGGCAACGTATCGCCCTTATTCATTCGCTGCCGAAATCTCGAACAAGCCACAACGAAAATACTCTGTCGAATAAGCTATAGTTATTTAAATAAACGAACAACTCTACATATATACAGTTGTGTTCAATGAAATAGTAGTGCTGCACCTCTTTACTTTCAAAACCCTTTTTGAGATATTTCTAGTCTTTCAAATTGAACAAGTGATACCTTTACCGAAAGCCTGGAATGTAGGCATTTGAAACTCGAAGAAACCCTGTTACACTTGCATTCCATCTTCTTGTTTTTCATGACTTTAGACAACTACCCATGATACCTGCTGTTCAATGAAATAGTAGTGCTGGTTTAAATTTATTTCTAAAAATGAAAAAACACAGCAAATTAATTAAAAAAAGCCACTATCTGCAAGCTCAATTTAGATTTCGAATAATGGAATACAAAAAAGTTTTGGATATAGCGGTACTTTTGATTTTGGAGCGTTGAAGAAATCATTTCTCGGCCCAGAAGAGGAGACCTTAGAGTTCGACTAAAAACTTAAGGCAGGAGGTATAATGGGATTGAAAACTAAGTTGTATGCACTCTCATTATTGTATTTAACCAAATGAACTATAAGAATTAGACTGAAAATCAATTTTGGATGCGAAAAACTTATTTGTTAGAGGATGGTCTGCGATGGTCGAAGGCAAGACCATGACTTCAAAACCCTCAAAAATTATGAAAGCAATATAATTTCGCTCTGCCATTGATGTGACGGTTGATTACATATTATTTCAATGCAAGAAGTCACAGAAAGCTCCGCGTTTGGGTCTAAGAGTACATGGGTGCACGACTTCAGTTTCGAAAAACTCATATGGAATGGCCTGTGTCACAGTGACAAAAATACTTTTGACTGATGATAGTAAAGTATTATTATATGGTAAGATAGATAAAAAAATGTTTGGCATACAAAGAAATCCGATTACTACTTAAAATCATGAAAAATTAGCATTGGGCATGCTACGCTGAGCCTTATTGGGGCCCCGCTCATATGAGCTAGTACTTTCTAGCCTGGCATTTGAGTATAGTAGGATTTTGAGCGAAAGTGTTGAAAAATTCATGTTAAAAGGATCTTTTAACCGGATAATGACTTGAAACACCCAGAAAAGCTCGCTAGGAATTGATTTTTATCGGTAAAGATCGACATTTTGCGATTGCCAAATGTCCAACTAGATATTAATATCATCAAAATCTTATGCTGGAATACCAAATACGTTGTTGCAACTGCAAATCCGTCAACCAGAGCAAAGTTTTAGCAAATGGTTCAAGGATTATTGGCTCAAATCCTATTGAGGCGTTGGCAAGAGAATTATGACCCATGTTCGGCCGGTACAAGTTCGCAATGAAAACCAAATTGATTAAAAACTAAATATTAAAGCTCAAGAAACATGAAGAACATGAAATATATGTTTTTATTTGAGTTTCGTTGACTTTTTCAATTTTCTAAAAAAACACTACTATTTCATTGAACAGCAGATTTCATGGGTATTTTTCTAAAGTCATGAAAATGACTGGGATTTTTTCAGGGGTTTAATGATAACTCTAAGCTTTCCAAAAAGGTTTCACTTGTTCAATTTGGATGACTGGAAGAGTATCAAAAAGGGGTTTCAAAGTCGTGATGTGTGGCACTACTATTTCATTGAACACAACTGTATATATGCGTAAGGCAAGGTAAGGGTAGACTAATTAATTTGTATTGTAAACGGAATTCATTGGCACTCAGATTTTCGAGTTCTCTTAAATTTTATGGAAACTAAGACAAAAGTGCATTTTATGCTTTGAGAACGGGATAACCATAAATATGTATAAACGTATTCATACTGTCCAGCATGAACACAAATTGTAATAAAATTACCACATTCTTTTGTTTTTACTCACGCCGCCATAACCTTTATATTGCGTATCGTTCGGCCCAATGAAGACGTTTGTGTTGGTGTTGGCTGTTTAAGATATTCAAAATAATTAAATACATATCACCAATAACCAATTCGAAAAAAACCGTTCATATCTATTAGCCAGTTGTCTCAGTTTGCATGATTATTAATTTACGTTAATTGTATGGTTATTGTATGATTAAATCTACCGTCAAACGAACAATATTACCAAATCTTTGAAAAGCATTAATGCGAAAAGAAAATTAAAAAGAGGACTTCATTGCATTGGATGCAGGACTTCACTGCATTTACATTGCACGATTCCTACTCATTAGCGAGGAGTGCTTTTAAAATTTCACATTCACTGAATCACTATGCTGACATATAAGCGTAGGAATATGAATTTCTTAGTATTTATATTAACTTAGACTGCGTGGGGATCCAATGATGAATGGGTTAGCCCGGGTTAGTCTGTGCGCTTCGGAATCGTCTCTAGGAGATGTAGACTTGGCGATATATGTAGACGACTCCGGTTCACGAAGTAGACTCTTGATTAGAGACGAGAGCCAATTCCATAGCTGCGGCCAGCCTATCTGCTCCAAGTGGAAGGGACATCAAATGGAATAAGTAGTTAGCTTGCTCTTCTAAAATTCTCTGCCCGTAAAAGCAGGTACAATTATAATGCACGTTTATTCGAACACACTGGGCACAGTAAAATCTGCACGTCTGCACTTACTCATACAATTTTTTTTAATGTTCGTAGCATCAATAGACGATCGTCTAAGCGCATTTTTATCAGAGCTTTGTAAGGTGCCTGTAGCTGTTGGGGTTTTTTTTTTAAATTTGATTTAAAGTACCCAGTGGCTCTAAAACTGTGCGCATTAACAGCGCGGAAGGGGTAAGGCAACGCCACCTACTGGTCAAGGTGTACATTTGGGGAAAGGAGAACGAAAGTTGACAGTTGAAGAGCCGAAAAGGGAAAGTAGGTTCAGAGAGTCTATGCAGAATGGCGATCTTTCTCTTCTTTGGTGGACACTGACCAGTGAAGACCAGTGCTCGTGGTACATACATCTTCTATAGGTATGTAACAAGTGAAAGATAGTGGAGAAAAACCTCAAAAGTTCAATTTTTAGCTAAATCAGTGTTATCGCGGGATAGAAAAAGCAGTCGACCGAAAGAAATTTCAATTATTTTCTTTGGTGCCAGATCCACATGTAAGTGGAAGGAAATCCAAGAAAAATTTCTAGAGGGGTGGAACCAGTCGAATTAAAGAGAATATTGTTTATTCCCGTTTAGGTTGTGCACCCCATTTCGAGGTTTCTTCGGGGAAAATAACTTTGACAATTTAGTAATCCACCAGAGAAAATTACAGGAAAAGCGAGTGATGCGTGAAAAGTGTGGAAGTAGAAATCCATTTAGAGTGAAAAAAGAGGAAAAGAAAATATAAAAAAATTGTAAGCTAAAAAAAGAAATAAATCAAGGCAACATGGCCCCATGGTAGAGGAGAACTCCCTAGTGCAGGTTATCTCCTCTCTTGCCTTCAGATGGTGGATCAAAATAATTAATTAGTGGCAACCATAAAAGAAAACGAGAAGGAACGTGTGAGTCGCTTCTGGGGACGCGACTCTACTTATACCCGTACTCAGTCAGTAAATACATTTTGGAGCATGCTTTTTTAAAATTTTAGAATAAAAAAAAAATTTTACATTTTACATTTGTTTGCTACATCTGTTATCTACATCTACATCTACAATGTATATTTAACATGTAACATGTAGATTATATACGTACCATTCATATTCTACATCTCCTCCGCTAGGGGTTGCTTGCGCACTGAACGCGGCAGAGTGTGCGAGCGAGAAGGGGATAGAGTAGTGTTTCTCTTGCGGGAAGGGAAGGGGAAACAACTGAAAATTAATTTCTTCATTGTGGCTATAATTATGATCCGATTTGATTCAGCAATCTGGTAGATATGGTCATTCTCCTTACGATACTGCGTTTTTAGTTTTATCGTATCTTTAAAATTGTGCCTGCCACAGATTTTTGTCCTTTGCGGGGGCGGAAGGGGCGGAGCGAAATTTTGAAATACACTTGTAGCAGTGTGATATCACATGAGTCTGGAAACCAAATTTGGTTGCCCTAACTCTTATAGTCTCTGAGATCCAGGCGCTCAACAAGACGGACGGACGGATAGACGGACATGGCTTAATCGACTCGGTTATTGATGCTGATCAAGAATATATATACTTTATGGGGTCGGAAACGTTTCCTTCTCTGCGTTGCACACATCCACTTTTACCACAAATCTAATATACTAAATCTAATATAATATATAATAATATACTAAATGAAATAGTTAATTCAGTGAAAACCATTTAACAAATCGCTAACCTTCCAAACCAACAGCAGGCATCGTGAAAGCGCTTTCGCCGATGGACCGCAACAGAGTGAGTAAGATTTAAATAGTGCATATAATGTGAATCTATTTCATTTATACCAAATTTTAGTAGAAGCATAAGTTTATGGTCAATGACCATATAAGGGAACGAGCCCAGAGCTTGGTTTTCGAAGAGAGCGATCAGCTGTTGTACAGCCATAGCGGGGAAACAAAGAGAATTTCGAAGTAGGGGAATTAAATGAAACGTTTGAATAGACAGAATATTTCTGGGGGAATTATTGTAGTTATAAATGTTTAGAGTTAAGATTTTAATACTTAAATCTAAATTTCACTTTTAATAAATCAATTTTATAATGATTAGATAAAAAACGAGAAGGAACGTGTGAGTCGCTTCTGGGGACGCGACTCTACTTATACCCGTACTCAGTCAGTATATAACTTTTTGAGAATAATTTTTAAGAATTTTAGAATTAAAAAAAAAATTTTACATTTTACATTTCTTTGCTACATCTGTTATCTACATCTACATCTACAATGTATATTTTACATCTAACATGTAGATTATAGATGTACCATTCATATTCTTCATCTCCTCCGCTAGGGGTTGCTCGCGCACTGAACGCAGCAGAGTGTGCGAGCGAGAAGGAGATAGAGAAGCGTGGTCGTTGACAAAAGGGGGCGGGGGAAGCAACTGAAAATTAATTTCTTCATTCTGGCTATAATTATGATCCGATCTGATTCAGATTCAGCAATCTGGTAGATATGGGCATTCTCTACGATACTGCGTTTTTAGTTTTATCGTATCTTTAAAATTGTGCCTGCAACAGATTTTCGTCCTTTGTGGGGGCGGAAGGGGGTGGGGCGAAATTTTGAAATACACTTGTAGCAGTGTGATATCACATGAGCCTGGAAACCAAATTTGGTTGCCCTAACTCATATAGTCTCTGAGATCCAGGCGCTCAACAAGACAGACAGACGGACAGACGGACGGACGGACGGACGGACGGACAGACAGACATGGCTCTATCGACTCGGCTATTGATGCTGATCAAGAATATATATACTTTATGGGGTCGGAAAATTTTCCTTCTCTGTGTTACACACAACCACTTTTACCACAAATCTAATATACCCCTTAACTCTTTTTTGAGTACGGGTATAAAAAATATCTTATGATCTCCGATACCCAGCCCCTGTAGTTTTCGGCCTTGATAAAGGGGTCATAGTGATTTGATAGCACTGGAAAAATATGACCTAAGAAGGGTGGGCGTGTTCCTCCATACCATCTGAGGACAGAGTACGTTCGTTTGTGTTACGTGTGGGTATAAATAGAGTCTATCGGGCATCAGTTTTGTTTTCTCTCCGGTTCTGTAAATGTTTATGTTTATGGCTTTAAATGTTTTCGCACGCTCTTACATTATATATATATACGCGTAGGTCTCAGAATTGACAAGAAAAGAATACCATCCTTTTGCCGACGAGACAGTAGCCGGAATAATAGCGTGCTGGTTAATCTCTGGGTAAAAACATCTATCCTACAAATCGTTATCCATTACAAAAATGATTATAAAATAATAATAATATATATTTGGCGCCCAGCGTGGGGCCACAACGTATTTGTTTTATATAAATGAAAACAAAAGTGGCTCACTTTACATTGCAGATGGCCAACTACTATCTTCTTTCTTATTTCACGATCAATTTTAAAGATCAGTAAAGTCATTTGTTGTCTTTTGTGCACTGTTTAGTGTCATCAAAGCGGCTTGATGATTAACTTTTAATTTCCGCTAAATTTCATTCCCTATTCAAGCTTAGGATAGCAGGGGGAGTCCTCTGAGAGACTCTTACCTGACCAGGACTATCTATTTTCCAGTGAGTTTTATGCAACTATGATCAGGTGATTCGGATCACAGCGGACTACACTGTGACTATAACGGATGTTAATTAGGGCTCTGCAGGGAGCTAAAATATCAGAGATCATTTTTTTTGCTATCGTATCATTTTTGGGATTACCGTTTATAAATCTTTATCTATATTTATCTTTACCTATATTATATATACCTATTTTGTATATATTTTTTTTTAAATCCATTAAAATTAGTAATACATACTTAGAGAGATAGAGGGTTAACATGGGGTTAGATCGTTCAGACGATGAAGCGGGGGCAACGCCACCAAAATGTGCTTTGTGTAAAAAGGAAATAGCAGATCCGGATAGTTTTAGGACAAGGTGCGATCATGAATTTCAAAAGTCCTGTATTAAAACGCATTTCAAGGCCACAAACATATGCCCTACTTGCAAGTTACAATGCACCCCAACAAAATCTTTTCAACCTGTTCAGCTACCGACTAGAACGCGATCGGGGGTAGGGGATCCGAGCGAGGATAACTCAACGGAACCACCACTTGATCAACAGCCATCAACCAGCTCAAGCAACATGACCGCACAGATAAACGCAGCGGTGATGGCAATGCAGAACGAGTTGTTAACCCAGCTAACAGAGAAGATGGCAACACTTATTACCAACAATATCGCAGCTCATTTGGGGAATACACAACAGCAACCACCGACCAATCATCAAACCGATAACGCATCCCTCGCATCCATTTTAGGTATCTCTGGGGTAAATGAGGTCTTGGAATCACCTCCATCTGGGCGATTTATATCTAGATCTTCTGGGACGGACTTAGCTCGAAGGCCTGATAAAGTGGGACACATCATGAACAATTGGAAACTAAGGTTATCGGGAGCTTTAGATGGGTTGAGTGTGGACAGCTTTATATATCGTGTAGAAGCCCTGACCCATCAAACTCTGGATGGAAATTTCGCTCTTTTATGTGGCAACGCAAACACCTTGTTTGAAGGTAAAGCTTCCGACTTTTATTGGCGGTACCACAAGACTGCTGGAGTGGTGCGTTGGAGAGACCTTTGCATGGCCTTAAGAAAGCATTTCAGAGACCCTCGGACAGACGTCGATATAATACAAATGATAAGAGGTAAGAAAAAAAAAGAAAAAGAGACTTTTGAGGTATTTTTTGATTCTATTGAGAAGCTGACTGACAGGCTAGATCAGCCCCTATCGGACAATACCTTGATTGAAATTGTTCGAAGGAATTTGAGGCCGGAGATTCAACACGAAATCTTGAACATTCAGCTTAATTCGATTGAAACTTTACGGGACATTTGCAGAAAGAGGGAATGCTTTTTGGAAGAAGTGAGACGTACTCACGGTTATCAAAAGGCAGCACCTTTCAAAAAGCAGGTTGCCGAGCTCGTCGCGGAATCAATCAGCGACGAAGCAACTGAGTTTTCAGAGGGTGAAGCGGATGTAGAAATCGGGGCGATCGCTTTAGTTTGTTGGAACTGTCCGAAGGAGGGCCATAGGTACCAAGACTGTGCAGCGAAGAGAAAGATATTCTGCTACGGCTCTGGTATCCCGAATACTTACAAACCATCCTGCCAAAGATGTCAAAAAAACGGGAAAGGGAACCCATCAGATAATCGTCCGCTGACGGGTGTTCCACAACGACAACCGACGAAGCAGGATTAGAAGCAGACAGTCGTCCGGAAAGACCAGAAAAGTCGATCGAATTGGTTCAAGCATCGGAAGAAATACCTTTTTACTGGAATAGAAAGATAGATAGTTTTAGAAAGTTAGTTTTACCTTGTAAGTCAAATAGGATAAAAAGCGTCTCGCAAAGCACGAAACGTCTGAAGGCTTTTTGGAAAGCCGCAAAATATATAAACTCCATTAAGAAGAAAAATGGGGACCAACGTCCGTACGCAAAAGTTATATTGTTCGAAGAAGCTAAAACGGGTTTGTTGGATACGGGCGCTGGAATGAGTTGTGTGGGAGGTCATCTAGCGAACGAAATCATATGTAGCGGAAGACCATTTACGGTACGGCTGATGGAAATAGGCAGCAAATTGTAGGCAAATTAAGAACTAATATAGAGTTTAAAGGAGAGTCCAAGGAGATAGAGCTATTTATCATTCCCTCTCTAAGTCAAGACTTATACTTAGGGATAGATTTTTGGAAACTCTTTAACCTGTTGCCATCGCCTTTTCAGATAGCAGAAATCAATGCATCTCCGGTTAAACACATCCTGTCACCAGCCCAAGAAGTCGCGTTAAAAACTATAGTGGAACAGTTTCCTTCCTTCGCTGTTTCGGGTCTTGGCAAGACATCTATTATGACCCATGTTATAGACACAGGGAACGCCAAGCCCATTAAACATCGGCATTTTTCGGTTTCACCTGCAGTAGAGAAGCTTCTCTACGCGGAAGTAGACAGGATGATCAAGCTAGGAGTAATTGAGGAGTCGGAAAGCGCATGGCCTCGCCAGTTGTCTTAGTTCAGAAATCAGGGAAAGTCAGACTTTGCTTGGACAGTAGAAAGGTGAATGCAGTAACAGAAAAAGATGCCTATGCCCCTTCCCCAGATTGATGGCATCCTAAGCAGACTGCCAAGAGAAAACTTTATATCAAGCTTGGACTTGAAAGATGCTTTCTGGCAAATTCCGCTCGAAAAAGGCTCAAGACCTAAAACGGCCTTCACTATACCAGGTAGACCTTTGTATCAAAATAGGGTCATTCCATTCGGGTTGTGTAATGCACTCCAAACAATGTCGAGACTAATGGATAAAGTAATTCCGTGTTGGGTTCCATGGGTTATTGGTGGATACGGACTCTCCACATTTTAAGTCAGCATATTATTTAGATCTAATCGAACGGGTAGAAGCCAATAGTTCGAAACTCCCTATATACTGTTTAAGGCGTACTGCGATCGGGAGAAGATTCAACATTTGCTAATTGCAACAGGCGTACCTAGGGGAAATGGACAGGTGGAGCGTATCCATAAAATTGTTGTCCAATGCTATCTAAAGTAAGTCATGAAAGTCCAGGATGCTGGTATAAGCATGTAGGGAAGATACAACAGATCATAAATAATACCGAACCGAGGAGTACCAAAGTTTCGCCATTTAAACTGCTAACTGGCTTAGATATGCGTGTTTCAGGTAATATGCAGCTCAGAGAATTAATACAGGACTGTCTTATTTCGGAATTAGATGATGAGCGTGAAAGCTTGAAAAGGAAGCAAGAGAGAATGTTCAGAATATGCAAGCTGAGAATAAGCGAGCTTTCCATGCCAAAAGAAAGGTAGAGAAGAAGTATAAGATCAATGAGTTGGTAGCCATTGAGCGCACCCAGTATGGGACTGGCTTAAAATTGAAGGGCAAGTACCTAGGGCCATATAAAATAGTTAAAGTTAATAGTCATGGCCGATACGAAGTTGAAAGGGTCGGAGAACTTCCTTCGGCCGTTCAAAACATCGACAGTTGCTGAATATATGACAGAATTCGGGTCGAATCCGGCGTCAGGAGGGCCGAATGTGGGATGCGGTAGTGATAGGGTAGTGCCAAGGAACACCAGAAGCGGGAACACCATTAATCCTCTGTCTCAGCCCTAAGATATCGATAGGAGACGAACTCAGTTGCAACGTGAGAAAAGAGTGGCAACGTATCGCCCTTATTCATTCGCTGCCGAAATCTCGAACAAGCCACAACGAAAATACTCTGTCGAATAAGCTATAGTTATTTAAATAAACGAACAACTCTACATATATACAGTTGTGTTCAATGAAATAGTAGTGCTGCACCTCTTTACTTTCAAAACCCTTTTTGAGATATTTATAGTCTTTCAAATTGAACAAGTGATACCTTTACCGAAAGCCTGGAATGTAGGCATTTGAAACTCGAAGAAACCCTGTTACACTTGCATTCCATCTTCTTGTTTTTCATGACTTTAGACAACTACCCATGATACCTGCTGTTCAATGAAATAGTAGTGCTGGTTTAAATTAATTTCTAAAAATGAAAAAACACAGCAAATTAATTAAAAAAAGCCACTATCTGCAAGCTCAATTTAGATATCGAATAATGGAATAAAAAAAATTTTTGGATATAGCGGTACTTTTGATTTTGGAGCGTTGAAGAAATCATTTCTCGGCCCAGAAGAGGAGACCTTAGAGTTCGACTAAAAACTTAAGGCAGGAGGTATAATGGGATTGAAAACTAAGTTGTATGCACTCTCATTATTGTATTTAACCAAATGAACTATAAGAATTAGACTGAAAATCAATTTTGGATGCGAAAAACTTATTTGTTAGAGGATGGTCTGCGATGGTCGAAGGCAAGACCATGACTTCAAAACCCTCAAAAATTATGAAAGCAATATAATTTCGCTCTGCCATTGATGTGACGGTTGATTACATATTATTTCAATGCAAGAAGTCCCAGAAAGCTCCGCGTTTGGGTCTAAGAGTACATGGGTGCACGACTTCAGTTTCGAAAAACTCATATGGAATGGCCTGTGTCACAGTGACAAAAATACTTTTGACTGATGATAGTAAAGTATTATTATATGGTAAGATGTTTGGCATACAAAGAAATCCGATTACTACTTAAAATCATGAAAAATTAGCATTGGGCATGCTACGCTGAGCCTTATTGGGGCCCGCTCATATGAGCTAGTACTTTCTAGCCTGGCATTTGAGTATAGTAGGATTTTGAGCGAAAGTGTTGAAAAATTCATGTTAAAAGGATCTTTTAACCGGATAATGACTTGAAACACCCAGAAAAGCTCGCTAGGAATTGATTTTTATCGGTAAAGATCGACATTTTGCCATTGCCAAATGTCCAACTAGATATTAATATCATCAAAATCTTATGCTGGAATACCAAATACGTTGTTGCAACTGCAAATCCGTCAACCAGAGCAAAGTTTTAGAAAATGGTTCAAGGATTATTGGCTCAAATCCTATTGAGGTGTTGGCAAGAGAATTATGACCCATGTTCGGCCGGTACAAGTTCGCAATGAAAACCAAATTGATTAAAAACTAAATATTAAAGCTCAAGAAACATGAAGAACATGAAATATATGTTTTTATTTGAGTTTCGTTGACTTTTTCAATTTTCTAAAAACACTACTATTTCATTGAACAGCAGATTTCATGGGTATTTTTCTAAAGTCATGAAAAACAAGAAGATGAAATTCAAATGAAATGGATTTTTCAGGGGTTTAATGAAACTCTAAGCTTTCCAAAAGGGTTCACTTGTTCAATTTGGATGACTGGAAGAGTATCAAAAGGGGTTTCAAAGTCGTGATGTGTGGCACTACTATTTCATTGAACACAACTGTATATATGCGTAAGGCAAGGTAAGGGTAGACTAATTAATTTGTATTGTAAACGGAATTCATTGGCACTCAGATTTTCGAGTTCTCTTAAATTTTATGGAAACTAAGACAAAAGTGCATTTTATGCTTTGAGAACGGGATAACCATAAATATGTATAAACGTATTCATACTGTCCAGCATGAACACAAATTGTAATAAAATTACCACATCTTTTTTTACTCACGCCGCCATAACCTTTATATTGCGTATCGTTCGGCCCAATGAAGACATTTGTGTTGGTGTTGGCTGTTTAAGATATTCAAATTAATTAAATACATATCAACAATAACCAATTCGAAAAAAACTGTTCATATCTATCAGCCAGTTGTCTCAGTTTGCATGATTATTAATTTACGTTAATTGTATGGTTATTGTATGATTAAATCTACGGTCAAACGAACAATATTACCAAATCTTTGAAAAGCATTAATGCGAAAAGAAAATTAAAAAGAGGACTTCATTGCATTGGATGCAGGACTTCACTGCATCTACATTGCACGATCTCCCTTAGCTTGAGGAGTGCTTTTAAAATTTCACATTCACTGAATCACTATGCTGACATATAAGCGTAGGAATATGAATTTCTTAGTATTTATATTAACTTAGACTGCGTGGGGATCCAATGATGAATGGGTTAGCCCGGGTTAGTCTGTGCGCTTCGGAATCGTCTCTAGGAGATGTAGGTGGCACTTGGCGATATATGTAGACGACTCCAGTTCACGGTGTAGACTCTTGATTAGAGACGAGAGCCAATTCTATAGCTGCGGCCAGCCTATCTGCTCCAAGTGGAAGGGACATCAAATGGAATAAGTAGTTAGCTTGCTCTTCTAAAATTCTCTGCCCGTAAAAGCAGGTACAATTATAATGCACGTTTATTCGAACACACTGGGCACAGTAAAATCTGCACGTCTGCACTTACTCATACAATTTTTTTTAATGTTCGTAGCATCAATAGACGATCGTCTAAGCGCATTTTTATCAGAGCTTTGTAAGGTGCCTGTAGCTGTTGGGGTTTTTTTTTTAAAATTTGATTTAAAGTACCCAGTGGCTCTAAAACTGTGCGCATTAACAGCGCGGAAGGGGTAAGGCAACGCCAGCTACTGGTCAAGGTGTACATTTGGGGAAAGGAGAACGAAAGTTGACAGTTGAAGAGCCGAAAAGGGAAAGTAGGTTCAGAGAGTCTATGCAGAATGGTGATCTTTCTCTTCTTTGGTGGACACTGACCAGTGAAGACCAGTGCTCGTGGTACATACATCTTCTATAGGTATGTAACAAGTGAAAGATAGTGGAGAAAAACCTCAAAAGTTCAATTTTTAGCTAAATCAGTGTTATCGCGGGATAGAAAAAGCAGTCGACCGAAAGAAATTTCAATTATTTTCTTTGGTGCCAGATCCACATGTAAGTGGAAGGAAATCCAAGAAAAATTTCTAGAGGGGTGGAACCAGTCGAATTAAAGAGAATATTGTTTATTCCCGTTTAGGTTGTGCACCCCATTTCGAGGTTTCTTCGGGGAAAATAACTTTGACAATTTAGTAATCCACCAGAGAAAATTACAGGAAAAGCGAGTGATGCGTGAAAAGTGTGGAAGTAGAAATCCATTTAGAGTGAAAATAGAGGAAAAGAAAATATAAAAAAATTGTAAGCTAAAAAAAGAAATAAATCAAGGCAACATGGCCCCATGGTAGAGGAGAACTCCCTAGTGCAGGTTATCTCCTCTCTTGCCTTCAGATGGTGGATCAAAATAATTAATTAGTGGCAACCATAAAAGAAAACGAGAAGGAACGTGTGAGTCGCTTCTGGGGACGCGACTCTACTTATACCCGTACTCAGTCAGTAAATACATTTTGGAGCATGCTTTTTTAAAATTTTAGAATAAAAAAAAAATTTTACATTTTACATTTGTTTGCTACATCTGTTATCTACATCTACATCTACAATGTATATTTAACATGTAACATGTAGATTATATACGTACCATTCATATTCTACATCTCCTCCGCTAGGGGTTGCTTGCGCACTGAACGCGGCAGAGTGTGCGAGCGAGAAGGGGATAGAGTAGTGTTTCTCTTGCGGGAAGGGAAGGGGAAACAACTGAAAATTAATTTCTTCATTGTGGCTATAATTATGATCCGATTTGATTCAGCAATCTGGTAGATATGGTCATTCTCCTTACGATACTGCGTTTTTAGTTTTATCGTATCTTTAAAATTGTGCCTGCCACAGAGGTCATCTAGCGAACGAAATCATATGTAGCGGAAGACCATTTACGGTACGGCTGATGGAAATAGGCAGCAAATTGTAGGCAAATTAAGAACTAATATAGAGTTTAAAGGAGAGTCCAAGGAGATAGAGCTATTTATCATTCCCTCTCTAAGTCAAGACTTATACTTAGGGATAGATTTTTGGAAACTCTTTAACCTGTTGCCATCGCCGTTTCAGATAGCAGAAATCAATGCATCTCCGGTTAAACACATCCTGTCACCAGCCCAAGAAGTCGCGTCAAAAACTATAGTGGAACAGTTTCCTTCCTTCGCTGTTTCGGGTCTTGGCAAGACATCTATTATGACCCATGTTATAGACACAGGGAACGCCAAGCCCATTAAACAACGGCATTTTTCGGTTTCACCTGCAGTAGAGAAGCTTCTCTACGCGGAAGTAGACAGGATGATCAAGCTAGGAGTAATTGAGGAGTCGGAAAGCGCATGGCCTCGCCAGTTGTCTTAGTTCAGAAATCAGGGAAAGTCAGACTTTGCTTGGACAGTAGAAAGGTGAATGCAGTAACAGAAAAAGATGCCTATCCCCTTCCCCAGATTGATGGCATCCTAAGCAGACTGCCAAGAGAAAACTTTATATCAAGCTTGGACTTGAAAGATGCTTTCTGGCAAATTCCGCTCGAAAAAGGCTCAAGACCTAAAACGGCCTTCACTATACCAGGTAGACCTTTGTATCAAAATAGGGTCATTCCATTCGGGTTGTGTAATGCACTCGAAACAATGTCGAGACTAATGGATAAAGTAATTCCGTGTTCCCTTCGCAACGAAGTATACTTGTATGACTTGCTCATAATTTCGGATAGTTTTGACTCACACTTGGAAGTACTGAAAACGGTTTCATCGCATATTCAGAATGCTGGTTTAACGATAAACATAGGAAAAAGTCATTTTTGTATGAAATCAGTTAAATATCTCGGACATATAGTAGGTGAGGGAGGTATTAAGACCGATCTCGAGAAAATTTCGGCTATTAACGATTTTCCTTTGCCAAAAACGTTAAGGGCACTAAGAAGCTTTTTGGGTTTGGCTGGTTGGTAGCTAAAGGAATTACTCTGCAGTGCTCCAGTTTTGCGCAGCCCAGATTTCTCTAAGCCATTCTTCATTCACTGCGATGCAAGCAAATCAGGAGTGGGAGAATTATTGGTACAGAAAACGGAGGATGGAGAGGAACTACCAACCGCTTTTTTATCCAATAAGCTCAATAGGGCACAGAGAAATTACACCGTAACGGAGCAGGAATGTCTGGCGGCACTTGTTAGCATTAAGAGATTTAGAGCATTTGTCGAGGGACACGAATTCACAGTTATCACGGACCACGCCTCCTTAAAGTGGCTGATGTCACAAAGCGACCTGCACTCACGACTAGCAAGATGGTCACTCAAACTGCATGGGTTTCGATTTCACATTGAGCACAGAAAAGGAAAATTAAATGTAGTTCCCGGACGTTTTATCGAGAGTCCATGAGGACGACATAGCGGCAATTGAGTTGAACCATGGGTTATTGGTGGATACGGACTCTCCACATTTTAAGTCAGCAGATTATTTAGATCTAATCGAACGGGTAGAAGCCAATAGTTCGAAACTCCCTGATGTGAAAGTGGTGGATGGGTTTATTTATCGTAGCTCAGAACACTCGAAAGGGGATCTGGTGCATGATTCGTATGCGTGGAAGCTTTGGGTACCAAAAGAGTTGGTAAAGGAAGTGCTTGAGAAAGCACATGACCATCCCTTGGCTTCTCATGGAGGGATACATATTGGGGCACCGGCGGAGTAAGAGAGATTTTTCCAAAGACTTCTTGGGTCCGTATCATAGATCACGAAGTGGTCACATCGGAATATTTATTGTTCTAGATCATTACTCGAAGTTGGTTTTTTTAAAACCGGTCAAAAAACTAACAGCTGAGGTGGGTATAAAATATCTGAAGGAAGAACTTTTCCACACTTTTGGCGTTCCGGAAATCGTGTTTTCGGATAATGGCTCCCAGTTTAGAGCAGACACTTTCCAAACTCTGTTGCGAACGCACAGAATAAAACATACACTCACGGCCGTGCATGCTCCGCAAGCAAATGCATCGGAGCGCGTAAATCGATCGGTCATAGCTGCCATTCGAGCTTATATCCGTCCGAATCAGAAGGATTGGGATGAGCATCTGAGCAGCATTTGTTGTGCCTTGAGATCAGCAATCCATTCGGGCATAGGCACGGCTCCCTATTATATGGTATTTGGGCAGCAGATGATTACATCGGGGGGAACATATTCACTTCTAAGGTCGTTGAAATTGCTTGAAGACAGGAACGCAACATTTACGAAAGAATATTCGCTAGAGGTAGTCCGTAAAAAGGCCACCGATGTTATGCAAAAACAAAACGAGCGTAATCAACGGCAGTTTGATAAGAGATCGCGAATAGAATAGAAACTTCAAGCAAAGCAGTTTCCCGGCTGGTTACAATGCGAGAGTTAGAAATAAAATAGGAAACTCAATCTATGAACTGGAAGATCTGCAGGGAAAATGCATTGGCAAGTATCATACGAAAGACATGCGGCAGTAGTGGCGTCAAAGCTACGGGTTTAATCAGCCTTGTGGTTTCAGTCAATGGACGGATCTAGCATATTACCCCAAGTCTGATTTTGGCAGGGGGGATTTGTAAGGTGCCCGTAGCTTTTGGGGTTTTTTTTTTAATTTGATTTAAAGCACCCAGTGGCTCTAAAACTGTGCGCCTTAACAGCGCGGAAGGGGTAAGGCAACGACACCTACTGGTCAAGGTATACATTTGGGGAAAGGAGAACGAAAGTTGACAGTTGAAGAGCCGAAAAGGGAAAGTAGGTTCAGAGAGTCTATGCAGAATGGCGATCTTTCTTTTCTTTGGTGGACACTGACCAGTGAAGACCAGTGCTCGTGGTACATACATCTTCTATAGGTATGTAACAAGTGAAAGATTGTGGAGAAAAATCTCAAAAGTTAAATTTTTAGCTAAATCAGTGCTATCGCGGGATAGACGAAGCAGTCGACCGAAAGAAATTTCAATTATTTTCTTTGGTGCCAGATCCACATGTAAGTGGAAGGAAATCCAAGAAAAATTTCTAGAGGGGTGGAACCAGTCGAATTAAAGAGAATATTGTTTATTCCCGTTTAAGTTGTGCACCCCATTTCGAGGTTTCTTCGGGGAAAATAACTTTGACAATTTAGTAATCCTCCAGAGAAAATTACAGGAAAAGCGAGTGATACGTGAAAAGTGTGGAAGTAGAAATCCATTTAGAGTGAAAAAAGAGGAAAAAAAAATTAAAAAAAATTTTAAGCTAAAAAAATAAATAAATCAAGGCCCTATGACCCTATGGTAGAGGATAACTCCCTGGTGCAGGTTATCTCCTGAAATAGTGAATTCAGTGAAAACCATTTAACAAATCGCTAACCTTCCAAACCAACAGAGTGAGTAAGATTTAAATAGTGCATATAATTTTTCTAATCGGTTTCACCGATGTGAATCTATTTCATTTATACCAAATTTTAGTAGAAGCATAAGTTTATGGTAAATGACCATATAAGGGAACTAGCCCAGAGCTTGGTTTTCGAAGAGAGCGATCAGCTGTTGTACAGCCATAGCGGGGAAACAAAGAGAATTTCGAAGAAGGGGAATTAAATGAAACGTTTGAATAGACAGAATATTTCTGGGGGAATTATTGTAGTTATAAATGTTTAGAGTTAATATTTTAGTATTTAAATCTAAATTTCACTTTTAATAAATCAATTTTATAATGATTAGATAAAAAAAAATATCTTATGATCTCCGATACCCAGCCCCTGTAGTTTTCGGCCTTGATAAAGGGGTCATTTACGCTCCCCACTGTTCGTAGGTCGAAAGTATGCGTGAGTGTACAAAAGATAAGAGCGCTAAAGCTGTGAATATCGTTTAAGAGCGGCTAGAGCTTGGCATCAAAACTATTGGGGTGCCACAATACATGAATGAACGTAAAACAATTTCCCCCAAAATTCCGCTCGCTACTACAGTTTTTAGAATTAAGTTTCAGTTTTTGTATGAGTATTAAGGAGAGCACTTGGCCCCTAATAAACTTAACTCCGGTCAAATCCGTAAAATTTTTATTTTACTTTGTTGAGCCACAAGGCTTACAAACAGGAGTATAATATTCTCCCATCATAAAATTCGCACGAGAAGTAAAAGTGTCGTTAATCGGCCAGCCCATCAATCTACAGCTACCCCTTCCCACCAGCGAAGGAGGTCACCCACCACCGGCCACGACTGCGGCGTGGGATCCACAACATAAATATACAGGGTTGCCACAGAAATCACTAGTGAAATTGGAAACCGCGCAGAGAATTTCCGCTTAAAAATTTCCGCCGTGCCACAGAATTCTGAGCGATTTCATTTTTCTTATTATTGTCACTGTTTAGGGCAGCAGCGCGGTTAACAGCGTTAACAGCGCTCTCCCATGCCCTTCACACTCGCGCGGCGTGGACGCGACGCTCCATTACGGGCGCTAGCCGTAGGCCGAGCTGGAGAGAACAGTCTCTCGACACCTACGCGCCTTTACACAACCGTCACATCAACCCTCAGCTTTGTACCAGCAAATACACGCCAATTATATTTGACGCCCCCTACTATTACTTATTGGGAATCCGGGCTGTGGGAACCACCAACATCCACCCTCCTACAAAACATTGGTCCGTCGAGCCGGATCTTCGCCTTCCCTATAAGGAGGAGTCCAATCAGCAAGCATCGGTGGATAACATTCCGAAGATAAGTAAGATTTCGTCTTCCCAAATCGATTCCTAGTGCGATTTGTTTTATTCTCCGCCAAGTCCGAGTTCCGCGATATATGTATATGTAAGATTTATAATAAAGTATTTTTTTATTATGGGTATAGTTCCGAATACAGTTAGAGATTACATGATTTAAAAAGATCAACTTCATTAATTGTTTGTCAACTCCCGTACAACTTTCCGCTGCTGCTTCCAAAAACCGACTCTAGCTTATCGACTTCTTCCTATCGCCTTGCGCTATCGCCTTCTACCTTATATCGGAAAATCTTACCGATAGTATCTTAAGATTAATGTTATGTCTTATCCGCTTGATACACTTACTCTTTACATTCGGCCCTCCTGCTCATCTTCATCTGTCCCAGATGATAATATCGTTTTCGGATATAAAACGCCATAGCTTCATGTTGTCACTACTCGTTGCTGTGATGTTCGGCCCTTCAACGTTTGCCACCTTTCTGACGTCATAGCGACCGTTACGTTTTACATTGGTGACTTCGTATGGGCCTAGATACTCGCTGGCCAACTTGCGACCTGCACCGAACTGCGTCCTCTTGATTGCCACCATATCTCCCACTCTGTAGCCGTGCTCAGCTCGACGTTTTTTATCGTAATTGCGCTTGTAGACCTCTTTTGCCTGCTCGATGTTGTGTCTCGCTTGGTTACGCAGCTTTTGGCGCTCGTTGTTGAACTGCGCAACCAACTCCTCGTTGAGTACCTCCAATAGTCGACTCTCAGCTTGGCTATGCATCTTAGTCCCAAACATGACCACGAATGGCGACGACTTCAATGTTGAATGGATATGCGAATTTATCGCCATCTGGGCCTGTGGAACATGCTTGTACCACTTCGTTGACGCCTGAACCGACAACTTAGCGATGATGCCCAAAATTGAACGGTTCACCCGTTCAATCTGTCCGTTGCCTCTCGCCACACCTGTCGTTGTCCACACATGTTCGACTTTATTCTCGTTGAGAAACGTGCTAAATGCGTTGGATGTAAACGCTACTCCTCTATCGCTGACTATGCGTTTGGGAAAGCCAAACACAAATGACCAATCTGTCAGCCTCTTCACAACTTCTTCGTATCCCGTTAACTTGGTTGGAAACAGCCAGACGAACTTGGAGAACGCATCCACCGCAGCAAAAATGTATTTATATTGCTTGGCTGTCGCGTCCATTGGGCCCAAATGATCAACGTGCAGTGTGTGTAGTGGCGTGTCACCCTTGTCAATACAATGAAGATAGCCCTCCTGCTTGCCCAATTTTTTGCTGAAAATGATACAACTGATACAATTAGCAATAACATTTGCAACTTTCCTTTCAAGATGCGGGATCCAGTATTGCTGCTGAATTGAGTGCATCGTCTTCGCTGTGAAGAAATGACCAACTTCGTGCGATCCTTGAATGATTTCTCTTTCCATCAGCTTTGGGACAACCAATACGTCATTGCCATTCACAACTTTGAAGGAAGACCTCCTTTTAGCTTGTAGTCTTGGTATGGGTGCTGCTTCAGGATCTCTACTGTGACCTATATGAAATCGTCATTCTGTTGCGCCTTCTTTATCCGAGCTGTCAACTCCGTTGTCACAACCATGCAAGTTTGTGGAAAACGGCTGAGACAGTCCACATGTCTCATTCTGTACCCTGGGCGATGTGTACTGCTTTAAATGTGAAGTCCTCCATATACAGGATCCACTGGGAAACTTCTCTCAGTATTTCTGCTTTGGTTGTTGTCTGCTTAAACGCTTAAAAAAAGCTCTTGTGCTCTTGCTTAAGCTTCGCTCCTGCATTTTCTGCCTTTTTGCCAATTTAATTCAATATTAATTACAACAAATCGTGTACATCTTTGAACCCATTGTTTACGCCAAATTTGCGCAACGGGCTTATGGCCGGGAGCAATTAGTATTTGGATATAAGTAAAATTAATTTGTAGCATTAAGATATTGAATTGTTGCATTTTGACATGCTCACAGAAGTTTGGTGCTATAGAACATACATGTAATATGTGAATATCGATAGACAAAGAGGAAGAACATGCATGTAATAGGTGAATAGCGAAATTGAAAGAAGGAGAGTATTAAAATGGATTGAATTCCGACTCGGTCGAACCAGCAGCACTTGGCTTTTTACTTCGAGATTTTTATTCCGAACTGGTTGCGAGGAGTTGCGGAAACATTTGGCGCCCGAGAAGGGACTTCTAGGAAAAAGTTCACGTCCCATTTGAAGCTCATCGTTGGAGCTTAATTCGTTTTGGATTAATTACATACGGAGGCTTGGAGCTGCTAGCGTATTGGAAGCTGCAGTGTCGGCTCTGTAATCGGACTGTGAGTAGGATATAGCTTGGTGAGGCCAAAATAGCGGCACACCCTATATGTATGTTGCAAGTCGATAGTAATTAAAATATAATAAAACATTAAAAATTGGCATATAAGGCTGGTGTGTCTGGTGAAAAGTGTTAAACACACATTGGTGCTTAATATAGCGTGCGGCTAACTCGTGATAATTGAGGTTCAAGTATATGCAAGTGTGAGTGGGAGTGTACTTAGTTCAATTGAAACTTAAGAAAATAAAAAAGAGAAAAGACACTCGCACACATGCATGTACATATGTATGTACGTATTTCGGAAAGTGCATAGAGTTCGTAACCTTGAACTGATCTTGGAATATCGTGTGCAAGCGAAAGATCGCTTGAGTGACTTTAACTGATTTAATTTCGGTAGCTAATTGAGGGTGTGAGCATTGTAACACCTAGCTCAAACAGCTATAATCAGTTGTATTAACATTGGTTAATAGTAGTGGGAGCAACATGGCTCCTAAAAAAGGTAAAGATGCGGACTTTAGGGCTTCGCGAGAAAGTTTGATGGCTTCATTAAATCGAAACAAGGCATATATTTCGGAGAAATGTGCAACAATGGTTGCGTCAGAGTCTGGTCGAATCAGTTTTTACGCAACTATGCAGCATCCAACAACAAATAGAGAATGATAGTGACGATGTTCGTGAATTTGAGAGCAGCGGGTCGAGAAGTGAGAAAACCAGGGATGGTTAAGACTAATAACATCGGAAAAAGGGCAAGTTTGGCGGCCGCAGTAGATTCAAGTGGAAGTTCATGCCACTACTGCTTAGGTTCGCATAGCGTAAAGTTGTGTTCGAAATTTGCTTCTCTGACTCCTCTACAAAGGTATTTTGAAATTAAGAAGCATGGTTTATGCTTTCGTTGTTTTAGCAAGCGGCATCGAACCAAGGAATGTACGGCGCCATTGTGCACTATCTGTAATAAGCCACATCATATCTTGTTACATAGGGAAGCAACAAATGGAAATCCAACAAGGGCTCTGGGCAATGGCCAGGCATCGTTGCAAAGTTCGCTTCTTACAAATAGAGGAACCAGTTTCTTAGCTTCTGCCATTGTACTGGTTAAAGGTGCAGATAGTAGATTCTATAAATGCAGATGTGTTTTAGATTCAGGTAGTCAAATTAATTTTGTGACAGCCAGATTTGCGTCACAGCTAAACCTTCCAGTCAGCGAAGTGCAGTATTCACTAAATGGTATTGGAAACTTAAAGTTCGAGGTTGTCGGGGAGATTGAAACAACGTTCAAGTCTAGAGTGACAAACTTTGTTGCAGCAGGCAAGTTTAGTGTTTTGCCAGAAATAACACGGTATCATCCCACAGCGACAGGAGTCTTAAAGTCACTAGTTCCAAAGAAGGTAAAACTTGCAGATCCTTCATTTGATTCGGCAGAAGAAATAAATATGCTACTTGGAGTTAATTTGTTCTTTCAGCTAATAGTTGCTGGTCAAATTAGAATGGGATTAAATAAGCCAGTACTACAGAGATCGTTGTTAGGTTGGATAGTGGTGGGCGAGTGTATTCCTGACGAGAATGTAGCGTTGATTGTGAATAAACCTGATGGTCCAAGGCAACAGGAGGCTGACCAGTTGCCAAATTTGGTGCAACAGTTCTGGCAATGCGAAGAGGTGTCGCGACCCGGAAAAGTATTAACAGAATCGGAAAGGATTTGTGAAGAGATGTTCGTGGCTACAGTGAAACGAACAGACGATAATCGTATAGTAGTTCGCTTGCCTTTTGCACAGCCACAGAAGTCGCTAGGTGATTCCTATAATATCGCTTTGACTAGGTTTTTGAACTTAGAACGAAAGCTCAATAAGAATCCAGAGCTCAAGAGAGCTTACGCAGAATTTATCGATGAGTATAGACAATTGGATCATTTAGAGGAGGTAGCGGCTGATAAGATACACGAGGTGAAATATATCATGCCCCATCATCCGGTGATTCGTCCAGAAAGTTTGACGACAAGTTGAGAGTCGTATTTGATGCATCGTGTAAATCAAGCAATGGGCTTGCGTTAAACGATACAATGCTGGTACGAGCAACGTTGCAACCAGATTTGTTCGAGACCCTTACTCGATTCCGGTTTTATCGATTCGCATTGACTGCTGACATCTCTAAGATGTATAGGCAAATATTAGTTGAGCCAAGCGACTGCAATTATTTGTGCATTTTATGGCGTAATTGTAGTAATGACCTAATTAAGGTACTACGCCTTAAAAGGGTTACCTATGGAACCAATTCAGCACCTTTTCTAGCAGTTAGATGTCTTTACTATTTAGCGGATCAATTTGGGGAATCATTCCCATTAGCTAGCGAAGCTGTAAGGCAAAACTTCTACATGGATGATATGCTAGCTGGAGCGAGCTCTTACGAGCAGCTAAAGGAATTAAAACATGAAGTTACCGAGTTGTTTAAGTTGGCGCAATTCGAGCTTATAAGTGGCGTTCTAACAGCTATTGTGATGGAGATCGTGCAGACGTAGTAGAACCGTTAGAGCTACAGGTAACAGATACAGCAAAGACGCTTGGAATATTTTGGGCTTCGAGGATTGATAAGTTTAAATTTTCGTACGTCGCAAGTAACTCGGACAGCATTACGAAGCGTATCGTGTTATCAGAGTTAGCACAGTTGTTTGATCCAATGGGATTTCTAAGCCCCCTTTTGATTTTAGGAAAGATTTTCATGCATGAACTGTGGTTGCTAAAGCAGCAATGGGATGAGGAGTTGCCACCAAGCTATGCGCTACAATGGCAGAAATACAGGAGCGAATTGGAACTTGTTCATGAGTGTTCGTTGCCACGAGCTGTAGTGCCAGTCCATGCATCGGCAGACAGAGTTGAGCTGTATGGGTTCGCAGATGCCTCTTGTAGAGCTTACGGAGCGGCGGTATATGTTCGCGTCATTGATAAGCATGGAGGTATTTCAGCAAATTTGTTGGCAGCCAAATCGAAGGTTGCACCTGTTCGAGTAGTATCGCTACCTAGATTAGAATTAGAAGGTGCGAGACTGTTAGCGCAGCTTATGGAAAAAATCAAAAGGTGTACACCCGAATAATTTTCTAAGGTCGGTTACTTTACAGATTCGACAATTGTTTTGAGTTGGATCGCATCGCATGCTAGTCGTTGGACAACCTTTGTGGCCAACAGAGTAGCTATAATTCAAGAGCTGTAATTCGTGTAGGTGGCAGACTGTCTAGGGCCAATGTACCATTTGACACCAAACACCCCATGCTTTTACCAAATAATCATATTGTTGTAAAATCATTGTTTGAATATACGCATCGAAGCAACATGCATGTCGGAGCACAAGCGTTATGTACTTTTGTGCGACAGCGTTTTTGGGTTATCAATGCTAGAAAACTAGCTCGCAGCACGATAAGGAGTTGCATTGCATGTTTTCGCCAACGTCCAATATTAGCTACGCAAATTACACTACTCGACAAAATCGAACTTTTTTTTTCCTCAAGGATCCAAACCGAATTTTTCTGATAGATATGGGGATTTAAAATTTTTTTAAGAATTATGGTTTTTTTTCTATGGCAGAACTTTTTTTTGAAGAATTTTTGAAGTCTGGTATTTTTTTTTAAGCTTTTTTCAGAGGTAGCGCTTGTTTTTTTCACATAACTCAAGTATCTTTCATCTGGTTGGTAGGAACTTTAATATTTTGAAAAGATAATTAAAACAGCTAAAAGATAAGCTCAAACACTTTGTGATTTCAGCTTACCGTCTGGGAAATATAAAGCATTGAAATGCAAAAATAATGATTTTTGTGCGGTATTATTTACGAAATTTTGACTTTAAAAACTCAGGAAAAGTCGAAAAAAAATTATATCCTGTGTTCTCTATTTTTTTGTGCAGAGGTACATTAATTTGGCGTCGTTTAAGGTATCGCTCATTAAAATCTATGGAGAGACTTTGGAGCTGAAATTCGTTAACCAAACCTAAAAAATGGAAAAAATGAACAAAAGTTCTTAACAACCAGATGAAAGATACTAGAGTTATGTGAAAAAAACCAGCGCTACCTCTGAAAAAAGCTTAAAAAAAAATACCAGACTTCAAAAATTCTTCAAAAAAAGGTTTTCCATTGAAAGAAAAACAAAATTCTTTAAAAAATTTTAAATCCCCATATCTATCAGAAAAAGTCGGTTTGGATCCTTGAGGAAAAAAAAGTTCGATTTTGTCGAGTAGTGTTATCTGTGTTTAGCTGTTTAACAGTTGAGTTAATAATAACTTTATATTTCGAACGCGTATCAGACTTGCGCAAGCAATTTGTTAGTGGTTTTATCCATTCCGCTTTGGATCATTGCTCTCTGTTCGTGCACTCCATCCGTTACATCGCCTATCAACACACGCTCTGGAGAGCATAAGTGCAAGCTCTCTTGCTCTCACTCTCTCTGGACTTCGCCTGCATCTGCATCTTCTTGAATTGCTCTCTCGGTGTCTCTGATTCGTGAGCTTTACCGTTTGTTTTCCTCACTTCGCTGGATCGTCTGCCGCTGCTGCTGATCGTCGCTCGTTCTGCTGCCTGCACTCTTATATCGCTTGCGCTCCCACTTTGCGTTTTTCTTCGTGCACAGTGATTCAACTGCTGTCAAAAATGGCTCTTGTCTGCAGTGCAAAGAAATGCGAATTTGGTGGCAACATAGTCGGTGATTCATTCCTCTGCTGCTGGCTGTGCGATAATGTCGCCCATATAAAATGTGCTCGTGGGGGTAATTTTGGCAGCGTGGGGGTAATTTTGGTACGAGGATAAGATGGCAGTCTCACACCTGCATCCCAGTTAAGGCCACGCAGAGCAAAAAGTAAAAAGTTTTTCTGGACTGATTCTATACGGTCCTGGTGTACTTTGTACTGGGGGCACCATACACAAGAGCCGTACTCTAAAATCGGACGAACAAGCGAGATGTAGAGAGTCTTCGTTATATAGGGGTCGGCATTTTTCAGATGCCGGCGGACATGAAGCAGTCGGCACTTGCAAGTCCCGCGGAGTAGACTTCTTGCGCCTCGGAGACTCAGCCAGCAGCTGTAAACTGCTGAACTGAGTGTCCATGGCCAAGAGCCGATCATATTGCTGTTTAAAGCCTACGATCAGCTCTTTGAAGCCACTCCGCGTCTGCCTCATGAACGAACGCATGTCGTTTTCCACAGCACGGCATTCCTCACAACTATAATGCAGGCCGTTTTTTTCTGAAATGGCGTCTCCTACACGGCCCGAGATCCCTACACATTTTGCGTGCACTACGCTTTCGCAAAGCCAGCAGGGGATATTGGGCTGGTCATGGGTGATCTGCTTCTTGCAGGTTTTTTTGGCACAGACAACAGAATATTCCATATTTATGTCTTTTTTTTTTTTTTACTTTGGAAAAAAAGTTTAAAACAAATAGCAATCAGACCACTGTGCAGAGCAAATGCTTAGAGCAATGCTTAAAGCGAAATCAATAAAAGATGAGAGAAGAGGAGAGTGGTTGCAGCAACAGCTTATAAGAGAGAGCGTTACTGCACAAAAAGTTACAAGAGCGAGAGCGAAAGAACAGTTATTGAGAGGTAGGTGATAGAGAGAGTGATAGACGGCAGTAACTACGACAAAAGAGCGGCTAAATGTAATGAGAGGGCGTACTTACGAAAAGCAACAACACAAACACACGAATAACCGACGCATAAAATTAATTAAATAAGTTGTGTTTTTACACAATTATTAGGCATGCACCCGCGGTAAAGGTTGATTTTAGTGTAAATTAGTTAGAAAGTTAAATTATAGATAAAAAACACCGGCTGTTTAAGTTAAACAAAAGGAAAATGCGGAGCGCAAAACAAAAACACGTCTGGTCACTACGAAAGAGAACGAACGAAAAGAACGAACACACCGAATAGCAATGAAGCAGTTACTACGTCCATCATTGTCGGCTCCGCTGTGATTGCTCCCTGTGTGTGGACTTGCTGGCCGCTGATGATGTCCCCACCGTTCCTGTCACTGTTCCTGTTCCTTCCATTGCTACCGACGCTGCCATCGGGAGTGGCTCCACCTTCTCTCTCTCGCTCGGGACTTCAGCTAAGAGCAGTGGTACCTCGAAAGTCAAACAATATCTTTGCTCTAGACTTAACGCCTCGCTTAATGATATAATTGTGACCAAATTCATTTTTAGACATAAGCGCAATATTTCCTCCTTTAAAATTCTTCTTCCCGATTCTTTACTATCCAGATCACTCGACCCGTCTATTTGGCCTGAGCATACAATTATGCATGAGTTCCTACATAAAGACTCTATCGAAAGTCCCAATAATACTGGCCCTGGTAGTAAAGCTAAATAACCTTTTTATTATTCATTAGCAGAACGTACGCAGTCTGTTATGCAAATTGTGTGAAATACATACGAATAGTGCCTCTTTTGACTTTGACGCTGAAACTTTGCTTAACTCCTCCTTTATTCTGATTACTGTGAAAACGGATTTTTCATCTGAGTTGTTCCCATTCAACAATATCAATAACATTGAATTCATTGCAGTCAGAGTTTGTGTTGGATCGGTATCGATCTATTTGGCTTGCTCCTACATTCCTTCCAAATCAGAGGCTGAGGTTTACTCATATAACCTTTCTGCAATTCACACTATTGTATCTACTTTAGGTTGCAACGATCATATTCTTGTCATGGGTGATTTTAACTTGTGATGCTCTTGCTACGGTCTCCAGAGTAAGTCCAGTATCACTTCCTGAAGACCCCTACCATCCAACTTTAGCCATATCCATTGAGTGTCAATCCCATGGAACTCAGCCGCAAACAGTGTTTTCGGAAAACTAATTTTGCTAAGCTAAATCTTCACCTCTTGCACATTAACTGGTCTTTTCTACACGTGCTCCCGAACATTGACGAAAGAGTCAAATCGTTCTATGATATTATTAACGATGCCCTTAATATATATTTCCCTGTCATGAAATCTGTGTCGTCGAAACCTCCTTGGTTCTCCAAGAATTTGTCTTATCTAAAGAATAGAAAAACTAGGCTCTACAAAAAGTATCAGAATACTGGATCTATGATTGTCTTCGCCCAATATTCCTCCGCTCGTTCTCAATTCCTCACTGTTAATAGTCTTTGTTATAATCAATACCTTTCCCGATGTAGTAATAATTTTCGTAGTGATCCAAAAAAATTATATTCTTTAATTCTAAACGTAAGTCCAATGCATTTCCTTCATCCCTCCATTATCAAATTTGCAAATTTATTTGCCACCTACCTACCGTATCCCTACCATTTACCTTATGCCAACAGCATTTTTCTTCCTTTCTTTGAGGAAAGTGATATTCTAGAAGGTTTGTCAACGATTGACATATCATTCTCGGCGGGTCCAGACAAGGTTGTATTTATGCACTCCTTATGCAAACCGTTGACATATCTTTTCAACCTATCATTGGAACGGTCTTGTCTTCCAGTGATTTTGAACGAATCTTATATCATTCCGCTTCACAAAAAGGGTTCAAGATCTCACATTGAAAACGTCCGAGGTATTGCTAGGCTTTCCGCCATTCCAAAGCTGCTTTAGTTCCTTATTAACAGACAATTTCAACACCTATGTAGTAGTCTGATATCTCCAAAGCAACACGGTTTTTTTAAACATCGATCTACATTGACAAACCTTCTCGAGGTCTCTTCTGCAATTAACCGAGGATTTCAAAGCTCACTGCAAACAGATTTTCACGGATTTTAGCAAGACTTTTGATTCTGTGAACCATTCTTTGCTCATTCACAAGCTTTCTTTAATTGGTTTCCCCACTAATCTTCTAAACTGGATTTCGTCTTATCTTTCTAACCGCACACAACGTGTTTTGTTTACTAATGTGTTGTCGAATATCGTTAATGTTACCACAAGGTAGTCATTTAGGTACACTTCTGTTTATTTTATTTGTGAATGACCTTCCTCAAATTATAATATACTCCTCTACAATAATGTACGCTGACGATGTTAAAATCTATCTCTCCTACTCTGATTGGTACCTGCACAAACGCCTTAAACTCGACCTAGACGAGTTGCAAATTTGGTGTTCAACAAATCTCCTCTTTCTGAACCTTTCTAAGTGCAAACTTATGACTTTTTACCGTCGCGCTCCACACTTTGTCTCGTACGCTCTAGGAATTCACTGGGACTCGGATAGAATCTTGCCACCTTATCAATCGAGGCTAAAGCTGTTAGACCTCCCTTCATTGCGCCATCGCAGAATCTGTAACGGCGTTATGTTTGTACACAAGCTCCTATTAGGGCTTGTTGACTCAGAAGGTCTTCTTGGCCAGCTTGACTTTTCTGTTCCCCTAAGACCTACCCGCACCTTTCATCCGTTTCGTTTACCCTTCTGTAGGCCTAATTACGCTCAACACGATCCTTTTCGAATCTTATGCTCTAATTATAATAATCATTATCATACCCTATCCCCTGAATTATCCCTTAAAATTATAGCCAGTAAGATATACCTGTTCTTACAATACTCTAATTTTTAATTATTTCCTATATCCCCTTTTGTTCTTCTCCTTTAATTTTAATCTTAATTTATGTTAGCAGAAAGTTGCTAATCTTCAATAAATAAATAAAAAATGTGGCAATGCCTTCTGGAGAATGCGCTGGATCGTTTGCAATCTATTCGGATTACAGGACATAGAGGATATAGGCATTATAACGTAAAAGGAAGTAAAATCCCTATTTCACTATAACTCTGTAGTTTCTTATCGGATCAGGACATCCCACGTCTCCTAGCCATCTGTAGAATGTCCTGAATGTGGCAATGCCTTCTGGAGAATGCGCTGTATCGTTTGCAATCCATTTAGATTACAGGACATAGAGGATATAAGCATTATAACGTAAAAGGAAGTAAAATCCCTGTTTCACTATAACTCTGCAGTTTCTTATCGGATCCATACATCCCACGCCTCCTAGCCATCTGTAGAATGTCCTAAATGTGTCAATGTCTTCTGGAAAATGCGATGGATCGTTTGCAATCTATTCGGATTACAGGACGTATAGGATATAGCCATTATAACGTAAAATGAAGTAAAATCCCAGTTTCACTATAACTCTGCAGTTTCTTATCGGATCCATACATCCCACGCCTCCTAGCCATCTGTAGAATGTCCTTAATGTGTCAATGTCTTCTGGAAAATGCGATGGATCGTTTGCAATCTAATCGGATTACAGGACGTAGAGGATATAGCCATTATAACGTAAAATGAAGTAAAATCCCTGTTTCACTATAACCCTGCAGTTTCTTATCGGATCAAGCCATCCCAAGCCTCCTAGCCATCTGTAGGATGTCCTGAATGTGGCAATGCCTTCTGGAGAATGCGCTGGATCGTTTGCAATCCATTTAGATTACAGGACATAGAGGATATAGCCATTATAACGTAAAATGAAGTAAAATCCCTGTTTCACTATAACTCTGTAGTTTCTTATCGGATCAGGACATCCCACGTCTCCTAGCTATCTGTAGAATGTCCTGAATGTGGCAATGCCTTCTGGAAAATGCGATGGATCGTTTGCAATCTAATCGGATTACAGGACGTAGAGGATATAGCCATTATAACGTAAAATGAAGTAAAATCCCTGTTTCACTATAACTCTGCAGTTTCTTATCGGATCCATACATCCCACGCCTCCTAGCCATCTGTAGAATGTCCTTAATGTGTCAATGTCTTCTGGAAAATGCGATGGATCGTTTGCAATCTAATCGGATTACAGGACGTAGAGGATATAGCCATTATAACGTAAAATGAAGTAAAATCCCTGTTTCACTATAACCCTGCAGTTTCTTATCGGATCAAGCCATCCCAAGCCTCCTAGCCATCTGTAGGATGTCCTGAATGTGGCAATGCCTTCTGGAGAATGCGCTGGATCGTTTGCAATCCATTTAGATTACAGGACATAGAGGATATAGCCATTATAACGTAAAATGAAGTAAAATCCCTGTTTCACTATAACTCTGTAGTTTTTTATCGGATCAGGACATCCCACGTCTCCTAGCTATCTGTAGAATGTCCTGAATGTGGCAATGCCTTCTGGAAAATGCGATGGATCGTTTGCAATCTAATCGGATTACAGGACGTAGAGGATATAGCCATTATAACGTAAAATGAAGTAAAATCCCTGTTTCACTATAACTCTGCAATTTCTTATCGGATCCATACATCCCACGCCTCCTAGCCATCTCTAGAATGTCCTAACTGTGGCAATGCCTTCTGGAGAATGCGCTGGATCGTTTGCAATCTAATCGGATTACAGGATATAGAGGATATAGCCATTATAACGTAAAAGGAAGTAAAATCCCTGTTTCACTATAACTCTGCAGATTCTTATCGGATCCATACATCCCACGTCTCCTAGCCATCTGTAGAATGTCGTAAAAGTGTCAATGTCTTCTGGATAATGCGATGGATCGTTTGCAATCTATTCGGATTACAGGACATAGAAGATATAGGCATTATAACGTAAAAGGAAGTAAAATCCCTGTTTCACTATAACTCTGTAGTTTCTTATCGGATCAGGACATCCCACGTCTCCTAGCCATCTGTAGAATGTCCTGAATGTGGCAATGCCTTTTGGAGAATGCGCTGGATCGTTTGCAATCCATTTAGATTACAGGACATAGAGGATATAAGCATTATAACGTAAAAGGAAGTAAAATTCCTGTTTCACTATAACTCTGCAGTTTCTTATCGGATCCATACATCCCACGCCTCCTAGCCATCTGTAGAATGTCCTAAATGTGTCAATGTCTTCTGGAAAATGCGATGGATCGTTTGCAATCTATTCGGATTACAGGACGTATAGGATATAGCCATTATAACGTAAAATGAAGTAAAATCCCTGTTTCACTATAACTCTGCAGTTTCTTATCGGATCCAAACATCCCACGCCTCCTAGCCATCTGTAGAATGTCCTAAATGTGTCAATGTCTTCTGGAAAATGCGATGGATCGTTTGCAATCTAATCGGATTACAGGACGTAGAGGATATAGCCATTATAACGTAAACTGAAGTAAAATCCCTGTTTCACTATAACCCTGCAGTTTCTTATCGGATCAAGCCATGCCACGCCTCCTAGCCATCTGTAGAATGTCCTGAATGTGGCAATGCCTTCTGGAGAATGCGCTGGATCGTTTGCAATCCATTTGGATTACAGGACATAGAGAATATAGCCATTATAACATAAAATGAAGTAACATCCCTGTTTCACTATAACTCTGCAGTTTCTTATCGGATCCATACATCCCACGCCTCCTAGCCATCTGTAAAATGTCCTAAATGTGTCAATGTCTTCTGGAAAATGCGATGGATCGTTTGCAATCTAATCGGATTACAGGACGTAGAGGATATAGCCATTATAACGTAAACTGAAGTAAAATCCCTGTTTCACTATAACCCAGTTTCTTATCGGATCAAGCCATGCCACGCCTCCTAGCCATCTGTATAATGTCCTGAATGTGGCAATGCCTTCTGGAGAATGCGCTGGATCGTTTGCAATCCATTTGGATTACAGGACATAGAGAATATAGCCACTATCTATTCGGATTATGCAATCTATGCAATCTATTCGGATTACAGGACGTGGAGGATATAGCCATTATATCGTAAAATGAAGTAAAATCCCTGTTTCACTATAACAATGCAGTTTCTTATCGGATCAAGCCATGCCACGCCTCCTAGCCATCTGTAGAATGTCCTGAAAGTGGCAATGCCTTCTGGAGAATGCGCTGGATCGTTTGCAATCCATTTGGATTACAGGACATAGAGAATATAGCCATTATAACATAAAATGAAGTAACATCACTGTTTCACTATAACTCTGCAGTTTCTTATCGGATCCATACATCCCACGCCTCCTAGCCATCTGTAGAATGTCTTAAATGTGTCAATGTCTTCTGGAAAATGCGATGGATCGTTTGCAATCTATTCGGATTACAGGACGTAGAGGATATAGCCATTATAACGTAAAATGAAGTAAAATCCCTGTTTCACTATAACTCTGCAGTTTCTTATCGGATCAGGATATCCCACGTCTCCTAGCCATCTGTAGAATGTCCTGAATGTGGAAATGCCTTCTGGAGAATGCGCTGGATCGTTTGCGATCGATTTGGATTACAGGACGTAGAGGATATAGCAATTATAACGTAAAATGAAGTAAAATCCCTGTTTCACTATAACTCTGCAATTTCTTATCGGATCCATACATCCCACGCCTCCTAGCCATCTCTAGAATGTCCTAACTGTGGCAATGCCTTCTGGATAATGCGATGGATCGTTTGTATTCGATCAGGACATAGTATAGCATTAAAAGTAAAAGGAAGTAAAATCCTTTTGGAGAATGCGATGGATCGTTTGCAATCTATTCGGATTACAGGACATAGAGGATATAGGCATTATAACGTAAAATGAAGTAAAATCCCTGTTTCACTATAACTCTGCAGTTTCTTATCGGATCAGGCCATCCCACGCCTCCTAGCCATCTGTAGAATGTCGTAAATGTGTCAATGTCGTCTGGATAATGCGATGGATCGTTTGCAATCCATTTGGATTACATTACATAGAGAATATAGCCACTATAACATAAAATTAAGTAACATCCCTGTTTCACTATAACTCTGCAGTTTCTACATCCCACGCCTCCTAGCCATCTGTAGAATGTCTTAGGTGTGTCAATGTCTTCTGGAAAATGCGATGGATCGTTTGCAATCTATTCGGATTACAGGACGTGGAGGATATAGCCATTATAACGTAAAATGAAGTAAAATCCCTGTTTCACTATAACTCTGCAGTTTCTTATCGGATCAGGATATCCCACGTCTCCTAGCCATCTGTAGAATGTCCTGAATGTGGCAATGCCTTCTGGAGAATGCGCTGGATCGTTTGCAATCCATTTGGATTACAGGACATAGAGGATATAGCCATTATAACGTAAAAGGAAGTAAAATCCCTGTTTCACTATAACTCTGCAGTTTCTTATCGGATCCATACATCCCACGTCTCCTAGCCATCTGTAGAATGTCCTAAATGTGTCAATGTCTTCTGGAAAATGCGATGGATCGTTTGCAATCTATTCGGATTACAGGACGTAGAGGATATAGCCATTATAACGTAAAATGAAGTAAAATCCCTGTTTCACTATAACTCTGTAGTTTCTTATCGGATCAGGACATCCCACGTCTCCTAGCCATCTGTAGAATGTCCTGAATGTGGCAATGCCTTCTGGAGAATGCGCTGGATCGTTTGCAATCCATTTAGATTACAGGACATAGAGGATATAAGCCATTATAACGTAAAAGGAAGTAAAATCCCTGTTTCACTATAACTCTGCAGTTTCTTATCGGATCCATACATCCCACGCCTCCTAGCCATCTGTAGAATGTCCTTAATGTGTCAATGTCTTCTGGAAAATGCGATGGATCGTTTGCAATCTAATCGGATTACAGGACGTAGAGGATATAGCCATTATAACGTAAAATGAAGTAAAATCCCTGTTTCACTATAACAATGCAGTTTCTTATCGGATCAAGCCATGCCACGCCTCCTAGCCATCTGTAGAATGTCCTGAAAGTGGCAATGCCTTCTGGAGAATGCGCTGGATCGTTTGCAATCCATTTGGATTACAGGACATAGAGAATATAGCCATTATAACATAAAATGAAGTAACATCCCTGTTTCACTATAACTCTGCAGTTTCTTATCGGATCCATACATCCCACGCCTCCTAGCCATCTGTAGAATGTCTTAAATGTGTCAATGTCTTCTGGAAAATGCGATGGATCGTTTGCAATCTATTCGGATTACAGGACTTAGAGGATATAGCCATTATAACGTAAAATGAAGTAAAATCCCTGTTTCACTATAACTCTGCAGTTTCTTATCGGATCAGGATATCCCACGTCTCCTAGCCATCTGTAGAATGTCCTGAATGTGGCAATGCCTTCTGGAGAATGCGATGGATCGTTTGCAATCTATTCGGATTACAGGACATAGAGGATATAGCCATTATAACATAAGACGAAGTAAAATACCTGTTTCACCATAACTCTGCAGTTTCTTATCGGATCAGGACATCCCACGCCTCCTAGCCATCTGTAGAATGTCCTTAATGTGTCAATGCGTTCTGTAAAATGCGCTGGATCGTTTGCAATCTATTTGGAATACAGGACGTAGAGGATATAGCCATTATAACGTAAAATGAAGTAAAATCCCTGTTTCACTATAACTCTGAAGTTTCTTATCGGATCAGGACATCGCACGTCTCCTAGCCATCTGTAGAATGTCGTAAATGTGTCAATGTCTTCTGGATAATGCGATGGATCGTTTGCAATCTATTCGGATTACAGGACATAGAGGATATAGGCATTATAACGTAAAAGGAAGTAAAATCCCTGTTTCACTATAACTCTGTAGTTTCTTATCGGATCAGGACATCCCACGTCTCCTAGCCATCTGTAGAATGTCCTGAATGTGGCAATGCCTTCTGGAGAATGCGCTGGATCGTTTGCAATCCATTTAGATTACAGGACATAGAGGATATAAGCATTATAACGTAAAAGGAAGTAAAATCCCTGTTTCACTAAAACTCTGCAGTTTCTTATCGGATCCATACATCCCACGCCTCCTAGCCATCTCTAGAATGTCCTAAATGTGTCAATGTCTTCTGGAAAATGCGATGGATCGTTTGCAATCTATTCGGATTACAGGACGCATAGGATGTAGCCATTATAACGTAAAATGGAGTAAAATCCCTGTTTCACTATAACTCTGCAGTTTCTTATCGGATCCATACATCCCACGCCTCCTAGCCATCTGTTGAATGTCCTAAATGTGTCAATGTCTTCTGGAAAATGCGATGGATCGTTTGCAATCCATTTGGATTACAGGACATAGAGAATATAGCCATTATAACATAAAATGAAGTTACATCCCTGTTTCACTATAACTCTGCAGTTTCTTATCGGATCCATACATCCCACGCCTCCTAGCCATCTGTAGAATGTCCTTAATGTGTCAATGTCTTCTGGAAAATGCGATGGATCGTTTGCAGTCTAATCGGATTACAGGACGTAGAGGATATAGCCATTATAACGTAAAATGAAGTAAAATCCCTGTTTCACTATAACAATGCAGTTTCTTATCGGATCAAGCCATGCCACGCCTCCTAGCCATCTGTAGAATGTCCTGAAAGTGGCAATGCCTTCTGGAGAATGCGCTGGATCGTTTGCAATCCATTTGGATTACAGGACATAGAGAATATAGCCATTATAACATAAAATGAAGTAACATCCCTGTTTCACTATAACTCTGCAGTTTCTTATCGGATCCATACATCCCACGCCTCCTAGCCATCTGTAGAATGTCTTAAATGTGTCAATGTCTTCTGGAAAATGCGATGGATCGTTTGCAATCTATTCGGATTACAGGACTTAGAGGATATAGCCATTATAACGTAAAATGAAGTAAAATCCCTGTTTCACTATAACTCTGCAGTTTCTTATCGGATCAGGATATCCCACGTCTCCTAGCCATCTGTAGAATGTCCTGAATGTGGCAATGCCTTCTGGAGAATGCGATGGATCGTTTGCAATCTATTCGGATTACAGGACATAGAGGATATAGCCATTATAACATAAGATGAAGTAAAATACCTGTTTCACCATAACTCTGCAGTTTCTTATCGGATCAGGACATCCCACGCCTCCTAGCCATCTGTAGAATGTCCTTAATGTGTCAATGCGTTCTGGAAAATGCGCTGGATCGTTTGCAATCTATTTGGAATACAGGACGTAGAGGATATAGCCATTATAACGTAAAATGAAGTAAAATCCCTGTTTCACTATAACTCTGAAGTTTCTTATCGGATCAGGACATCGCACGTCTCCTAGCCATCTGTAGAATGTCGTAAATGTGTCAATGTCTTCTGGATAATGCGATGGATCGTTTGCAATCTATTCGGATTACAGGACATAGAGGATATAGGCATTATAACGTAAAAGGAAGTAAAATCCCTGTTTCACTATAACTCTGCAGTTTCTTATCGGATCCATACATCCCACGCCTCCTAGCCATCTGTAGAATGTCCTAAATGTGTCAATGTCTTCTGGAAAATGCGATGGATCGTTTGCAATCCATTTGGATTACAGGACATAGAGAATATAGCCATTATAACATAAAATGAAGTTACATCCCTGTTTCACTATAACTCTGCAGTTTCTTATCGGATCCATACATCCCACGCCTCCTAGCCATCTGTAGAATGTCTTAAATGTGTCAATGTCTTCTGAAAAATGCGATGGATCGTTTGCAATCTATTCGGATTACAGGACGTAGAGGATATAGCCATTATAACGTAAAATGAAGTAAAATCCCTGTTTCACTATAACTCTGCAGTTTCTTATCGGATCAGGATACCCCACGTCTCCTAGCCATCTCTAGAATGTCCTTACTGTGGCAATGCCTTCTTGAGAATGCGCTGGATCGTTTGCAATCCATTTGGATTACCGGACATAGAGGATATAGCCATTATAACGTAAAAGGAAGTAAAATCCCTGTTTCACTATAACTCTGCAGTTTCTCACCGGATCAGGACATCCCACGTCTCCTAGCCATCTGTAGAGTGTCCTTAATATGGCAATGCCTTCTGGAAAATGCGATGGATCGTTTGCAGTCTATTCGGATTACAGGACGTAGAGGATATAGCCATTATAACGTAAAATGAAGTAAAATCCCTGTTTCACTATAACTCTGCAGTTTCTTATCGGATCAGGACATCCCACGCCTCCTAGCCATCTGTAGAATGTCCTGAATGTGGCAATGCCTTCTGGAGAATGCGCTGGATCGTTTGCAATCCATTTGGATTACAGGACATAGAGAATATAGCCATTATAACATAAAATGAAGTTACATGCCTGTTTCACTATAACTCTGCAGTTTCTTATCGGATCCATACATCCCACGCCTCCTAGCCATCTGTAGAATGTCTTAAATGTGTCAATGTCTTCTGGAAAATGCGATGGATCGTTTGCAATCTATTCGGATTACAGGACGTAGAGGATATAGCCATTATAACGTAAAATGAAGTAAAATCCCTGTTTCACTATAACTCTGCAGTTTCTTATCGGATCAGGATATCCCACGTCTCCCTAGGCATCTCTAGAATGTCCTTAATCTGGCAATGCCTTCTTGAGAATGCGCTGGATCGTTTGCAATCATTTGGATTACAGGACATAGAG